>CAUYPO010124671.1:0-14943 GCA_963574435.1 Cheirogaleus major
TCTCCAAAGAAGACAGAATAATGGCCTGAAAACATATAAAAAATGCTCAACATCTCTAATCATCAGAGAAATGCAAATCAAAACCACAATGAGATACCATCTAACCCCAGTGAGATTGGCCTGTATCAAGAAATCCCCAAACAACAAATGCTGGTGAGGATGTAGAGAGACAGGAACACTCTTACACTGCTGATGGGACTGCAAATTAGTGCAACCTATGTGGAAAAGAATTTGGAGATACCTCAAACAGCTAGAAATAGAAATACCATTCAACCCATCAATAGCAATTTTAGGTATGTACCCAGAAGAGAATAAGTCATTCTATTATAAAGACATCTGCACCCGAACGTTTATGGCAGCACAATTCACTATTGCAAGGACATGGAGACAACCCAAGTGCCCGTCAATTCATGAGTGGGTAATCAAAATTTGGTATATGCTCACAATGGAATATTACTCAATTCTAAGAAACGACAGTGAGCTAGCACCGCTTATACTATCCTGGATTAAGCTTAAACCCATTTTCCAAAATGAGGTGACACAAGATCAGAAAAATGGGCTCCACATGTACTCGCCATGAAATTGGTACTGATTGATTAAAAAACCTATGGTGCTCAAATGGTAGTAGTGGTCACCAGGGATTCAGGGGTGGGGGAGTAGACCCGCATTTAAGAGATGTAGTGAGCATTGTGGAGGGGAAGGGCATACCTCTAATCCTTCTCAGGGAGAGGCAAAGATATAAAATGTAACCAAAATGTCAAAAAAAAAAAAAAAAAGAAACCCACAACTTTTATCAAGTGTCGGGCAAGTGAGAGGAGGGAGGAGGGGATGGGTGTATACTTACATAATGAGTGCGATGAGCACCACCTGGAGGATGGCCATGCTAGTAGCTCTGATTCAGCGGGTGGGGGGGGAGGGGTGGCAAAGGCAATATATGTAACCTTGCCTATATTTGTACCCCCATAATAAGATGAAATAAAAAATTAAAAGAAATAAATAAAACAAACATGCTACAGGAAAACCAGGGAGAGAATTCAAGAATGAGAATCATTGTTTAAGGCTGACAGTTAAGCACACATTTCCAGAGTGTGGAGAAACCCTTAAAACTATGTGTGAGTATAAGCCTTTTGAAAATTAATCATCCTTGACACTCAGTTTTTCAAATTTGTTATCTTCAGATGATTTACTTTGCCTGGATCCTGAATAGAGATAGTAATCATCATTCTGATTATTAACACACTGTAAACCATCCATATTTGCAAGCTTTTTAATATTTTATGTCATTAAATTATCATAACAAACTTATTGCATAGGAACTTATGCAATTATCCAGTTATCCCAATTTTACAGATGAGGAGAATGAGGCATAGAAAAGTTAAGTTACTAGTCCAACTAGTATAGTTTGGTTTCCAGAACTATAGAAACCAAAAGAGCCAGAATTTGTTTTGTCTCAGGCTTTTCACCATCCAGAAGAGGCAACTGAAGGTAAAGGAGACCATGCAGCATCATGCTTTTCCTTTTTGTTAAAGCGTTCATTTAATTTGCTTTCAGCCTTTTTCACTCCCTTGTATCCTGGCCACTCTGACATATTAATGAGTCAGCCATGAGAAAATGTCCCCAGTTTTACTTACAATAACCCTCAAACAGATTCCAAGATTTGAGTGAGCTTTGTGGTTTGCTTCTCTCAACCCGAATCCATGCACATTTTCTGAGATGCTTATAGGTTTGGGCTTATTCTACAATGACTATCCCTCACCTTACATTTGGCCCCCATACCTGTCCATCAGAATTTGGGGGTGTTATTAGGCTTTTGCTAGGATTTTTCTCCACTTATTTTCCAGGCAAGATTTTGCTTTTACTGTAACCCTTCCGTGAATCTACTTGCACTTGCACATTATGGTGCAGAGATGCATATTTCTCATGGTTTGATATTGTTTTGCTCATGGGAGTTGGAATTTTTGAGGCAGGCAATTTAAATCAGATGTTATATTAATTGGGAAGACTCTTGATTCAGATTTAAGGAGATGGAGTTCTTCATTATAGGTATTATGTAAGTAGATTATATGTCATCAATTTTGGGGAGCTAGAAAGGCAGGATATTGTTCCTCAAGAGACTCAGACAAACGTGATCAATCAAGCAGAGGCTTTATATTATTGATAACCTTTTGAAGGCAGGTTATGTCTTAAAAATCTTGAGGGAGGAACTTGATCTTCCACCTCTGGCCTCAGGGGCAACCATCATTCTTCAAGGGATTTAAATAGGCTTTTTAGATGCCTTGTTTGCCTTATAACTGTGGAGAAAAGTGGCATTTTTGTAGGAAGAAAAAACAAATATTTATATGGCTGAGGAAAAACAATTTATATGGACAGAAAAAACAAATAAGTAGATGTTTTTCAGCCAATACAAGGTTAGTTTCGATATATGTGTTTTATATTTTGGGCCTTATTGCCTTTTTTGTACAAAAATAACACTGTGGCTGTTTTCTGTTGATTACAGAATTTTTTGAGGGGGAAGGAGGACAAATAATTTCTTGCTTAGGGCTTGTTGCCCTAAAATACAAGGGCAGTTTGCACATTGCCTCCTCTCAAGAAAAGCCTCATGAAGTAATACATGTATAAGTGGTCAGGGACAATTTGAGAATCAATAAAACCTAATTGGGACTTTGCTAACCCAGAGGCCTGTATATACAGGTGAATTTAGGAAATAAAATATTTCTCATGTAGGGTTTCTGGACATGTGTATGGTGATATTGTAAGGACTAATATTTCTTTATTTTAAATGGCTTCTTTATGTAGGTAAGTACTAATTATTGAAAGATAATTCTTATTTGAAATTAATTGGCCAAAGATTTATTAATATAGGATGCATATATTCTTATTTATGGTGTATGTCCACTTAGCAGTGATATTCTGAGGGGAAATGTGGCCTTATTTAGTGTTGCTTGTGGGTCATGGCCATGGTCATGGCCACATGATAAGCACACAGTTCCATATTTGGTATTTGGCATTTCCAAGCATTGAGCTAACATGGGGACAATCTGGGTCTTATTGTAGCAGAGTAGTTTCTCCTCCTCCTATACATATGGAAGAGTAAAATCGAGAGTGGAGAATCTGTAACAGAGGGTAGGGACTGAAAAAATAAAAAAAAATATTTTCTGTCTCTTTAAAACTTCCCCCACTCTTTTTGGGAACTGCAGCCTGGCCAGCATCCCTGGGGCAGGTTAAGTCTTTTGATAAAAGAGATAACTCAGCCATCCCAGGTGGCATCAACCTCCCAGGTGGGTGATTGGTGAAATTCATAGACTTTGTCTTTGGCAGAGATTGGCCAATTAGAATAATCACAATAGCCTAGAACTGAGGGGGTCCTCCTTTATTTTTTTATTTTTATTTCAAGAAAATATGAGAGTACAAACATTTTGGTTGCATTTTATATCTTTGCCTCTCCTTACCAAGGGTTAGAGGTATGCCCTTGCCCTCCACAATGCTCACCACATCCCTAAGATGTGGATCTACCCTCCCAACCCCCGAATCCCTGGTGAACACCACCACCCTCTGAGCACCATAGTGTTAATCAGTCAGTACCAATTTAAGGGCGAGTACATGCGGATTCCATTCTTCTGATCTTGTGTCACCTCACTTTGGAGCCCTCAATGTAAAAGCTCTGTATTTCAGCTTATGTGCAGGAAATATGGATTTTGAGATAAGAAATGCTACCATTTTTCCTCCTTTGCTGGAAAAGTAATAACACTTCCATTTCCTCCTCCCCAAACCACTTGTTCTCTTTCTTTGGCCTCAAGGACAAGTGTCAAGCTTTCAGTAACACTATTTGTGATTACTTTATCAAGTTAAACAAAACATCTGAGGAAAAGTAAATCCTCATTTAGGATTTTTAAGTTACAACATATGTGTAGATACAGTTTGGGGACAAATTGCTCCCTCTTCCTTACTTGTAATTATTCACTATGACATCAAGGGTACATGCAGCACTTTATCCAAGCCATCAGGGACTTTTGGTGGCAAATAACACCTTATTTGGGGGCTTTTTGTCCAAGAATGCAATGACAATTAGTATAGAAACAGCTCTTTTATAAAATGATACAGACACAGTAATTTGAGGAATAAATAATTAATTATCCCATGTTCCCTTTCCAAGGATAGAGGACTAATTATATGGAGGTATCATCTTAATTAAAGTCCTTTGTCCTAATAAGGAATGGCATTAAGGAAAATAAAGGCTATATGTCTTTGTGTGATTCTTTAAATTTGCAACATTAGCATGAGGGAAACCCTGCGTTTGGGGAGCTCTTTGTCCAAAATGTTAAGGGAATTTTGGAGAATGGCTAATGACTCCTTACTTGGTGCTTTTGCCTCTGGGTGAAACAATATAATTTGAACAAATAATTATTTATCTAAAATTGTTTAAGCTTTTTTAGTATGTGGTCAATATCTTACTTATTAGGTTGAATTTTTTCAATGTGTTCAGAAACAATTGAGAAATAAAGAACTCTTGATATGTGGATCTGTGCCTTCTTTAATGAAGGGACTTTGGATATAAACAACTCCTTTCACAGGCCTTCAGGGGCATATCCTAAATATTTACAGCCCCAGTTTATCAGTATATTCTTATTTTGGATTATGTTTCAAGCATGTAGTAACACATAGTGTAAAAACACTTCATTATTTGGTGTTTTTGATGATTAATAAATAGCTAAGACAAACCTGTGTTCAAGTTTACCTCTACCACTTAATAACCAAAGTTATTCAATTATTATTTAATCTTTCTAAACCTAAATGTCCCATCCAAGAAATGGGGACACTAATAATCGAAACCAATAAGGATACTGATAGAATTGAATGAGATATGCATGTAGATTACTTACAGCAGTCCCTGGCATTTAGTAACTGCTCAATTAGGATTTCCATTCTCAAGGCAATGATACACAGTATCATTGTATATAGCTCTTTACAGTTTATGCCCTTTTTACCATTCAGATATCTTAAGGTTTTTACTCACAATACTACTTTTTCAAATCAACTTTTTTCATAATACTAAGCATCTCTAACTTTTTTGGTTTTTATCTTTCAAATTGATATGATGATAATAAGAAGTCTATTTTATAGTTTTGTGAGAATAAAATTATAGTCTGTGTATTCTTTGAAAATTTAGCAGAATAATATTAGGGTAGGTGGTTTACCTTCATTATTCACTTAATCCACCAAGCAGTCCAACATATAAAATATTAATAAGTTTATTTTATTAATGAGGAATGTGAGTTTCAGAAAAGTTAAGCAACTTGCCCAAGATTATATAGGTAACAAATGACAGTGTCAAGACATTATCACAGGTCTGGTTGACTACAGAACTGTGCTCTTACCCACCATAATTAAGTATTTCTCCATTGAAAATTTAAAATTATGTAGAGTTATAGAAGTCTCAACATTGTTGGAGGAAGGATAGACTAAAAGTAAATAAAAAGAAGTAGGGAAGAGTAGAATATTCCAAGTACTTGTTTGTGAAGGCTTGAACTATTGTAATAGCTACAGGTATAAAGATAGATATGTGTGACCTATGATATGGATGACTCTGAATATTTGAATGATCAACAAAATTGTAGTATTATGGATTAAAATATATTGAATTCAATTGTAAGGGTTAGATTTTAGAGAAAAGATAACAATTTCAGTTTCCAAAACATTTAATTTCCAAATAATCTGGCTTCCAAAATTTAACTCAATTAAAAAAGTTGGCTAATTGTTAAATATTTCAAGGCAAGAAGATAAGATGCAATCTCTGATATCAGTAAGACCTTTATTTTCCTACATAATTGTCTTACATTTGTGACAAGACATTCATGATTACACAGTTAAATTCCTCTTCCTAGCTTTTAAAACTTCCACAATATGATCAGATCCTATTAGATAAAAATGAGTTTAAATTTTAATTCTGTCACATCCTAACTATGATGTCTCAGTCAAATAATTTATCTTCTCTAAAATGTCTTTTCTTCATCTAGCAAGTGAACATAAATCTGATATGAAGATAAAATGAAGTTACATACATGAAAATGTTTTCATACACAATAGACACTTAGAAATTATAAGGAGTTTTAGTTTTACTACAACATCATGTCTTCTATTACACACCAAGAAAAATCTCAATTTAGATTGACATAATCCACATCTCTACCCTTTCTCATAATTATGCTCACTTTTCTTGGATTGTGCATTCTTATTCTATACACTAATATATATTCCATCCATCCCCTATACCCATTTAACTGTGCAATCTTCTGACAATTTCTTAGTGTTGAACACACACACACATACACTCTTCTTTGTTAACTATGTCAAGTGAGGGTGTTTTGTTCTGTTCTGCACTTAAACTACAAAACATCTTGAAGACAGAGTTACTTCTCTTTCCTAAACAAGGCTTAGTAAATACCAAAGGAATTGAATTACATCTTACTTAAATTTATTTTTATATTGTAAAACATTACATTTTCTTTCATCTTCAGTGAATGGAGACTATGATTCTACAAATGGAATAATGTCTTCTCCTTAAGAGCTAATGCTTAATCCTCATTGCCTTCGTTCACAGAGTTGTGTTTGGCTTTCCCCTTTACTTTTTCCTATCAACTTTATCTACATGGTGGGTGATTAATGGATCTATAATAATCTTTATCAGGAAATTTCCTACATGTCATCTATGTTGATGCATTTTCTATCTTTAATAGATATTGGAAGTGTTTTGGCTATTAACATCAAGGATAATTGCTGTCTCATTACATATTACTCAATAGACCCCCAAAGGGAATATGATTGGAATATATCAGATAACATTAGATTTTCTTTAAAATAATAGAAATGGATCTGTAGTCTTTCTATAGTGTCTAATTAATTCAATATAATAATGTGATGAATTGATTCACTTTACTGGTAATTGCTACACATTTATGAGAAATAAGATGACTAAAAACAATATCCTCTTCCTGTAGGTATGCTGAATGTTAAAAATTTAAAACCATCACGCAGAGCCAGGAAACATCAAAATGAGATGCAAATCAAAGCAGTTAATTTTGCTTGTAGCAAAGGTTAATGTGGCTAATTTTGGGGCTCCCTCTTCCTTTGATAGATAAGAATAGAATGCAGAACATTCAAAATATTCTTAAAATTACTCTTTCAGATGTTCACATTTCACCTCTTTCCCTGTACTTTCAAGTGTTTCAGTATCACTCTTACTATTCTTAGGATTAAACCATATTCACCTGAACTACGACATTTTCAAAAATTCATCTTCCTTCCTCCACTAAACACATTAAAATTATAGCCATATTTCAATAATTTCTGATGATTTGTGGGATTTGGTGTCTTGCTTCCTTCTTAATATGCGCATTATTAAATCATCATTCCCTAGATAACTGGCTTTTAGGGCAAGAACTAACCTCAAACTATACAAAGCATTAAAATAATCACTCAAGGTAAAGGTGGTGTATATGGCATCATAAAAATACATTGGCATGGGGTTTTCACTGAATTAATCCAGAGACCTTTAAAAACACCTGGCTTTTGAGGAAATTCTTCATATTAAGTGTGAAAGAATGGGTTAGTTTTATTACTGTGTCTTAATGGAGTCCAGAATTTTGGAAACAGAGAAAACAAATTGCCTGTTCCCTCCCTCAACTAATACATAGTAGATACATTTTTAAAATTTCTTTTTTTCTTTATGGCATTTCAGTTCAGAGGTTTAACCTTACCAATTAATGTGTCTAGAGCAGCAGTTTCAATAGATATTCACTGAGGCTTCCAGATTGATTTATTCTTCAATGAAGTTCAATGAGGTAAATGTTAGTGAAAATACCTCTGTCAATTTTAGTATTTGGCCAGATTTTTAGCTTTTTCTGCTCTCTTAGAGATTAGTGTAGGCTGCTATGTAGAGAATGTGTTGATTACTCATATACTACCAGAAAAGTATTTGGAAACGTTGCTGTGAGAATGAAATATTTAAATGATGTAATATAAAACATAAAAATACATTGTATCATACAAAGATTTATACAATTCTTTTTTTTTTTTTTTGGAGACAGAGTCTCACACTCTGTTGCCCTGGCTAGAGTGCATCAGCCTAGCTCACAGTAACCTGAAACTCCTAGGCTTAAACAATACTTCTGCCTCAGCCTCCCGAGTAGCTGGGACTACAGGCATGTGCCACCATGACTGGCTAATTTTTTTCTATATATTTTTAATTGTCCAGCTAATTTTTTTTTCTATTTTTAGTAGAGATGGGGCATTGCTCTTGCTCAGGCTGGTCTCAAACTCCTGACCTCAAGTGATCCTCATGCCTCGGCCACCCAGAGTGCTAGGATTACAGGCATGAGCCACCGTGCCTGGCCCAAATTCTTGATAAAATTAATAAATATCATTAAGAGCTAATATATAGAAAGAGCTTCAGAAAACAGTTCATTTCCTTCAATAAACTTACTAAATTCACCAGATATGCTTTCTTATACATTAGAACATAATAGATTATTTAACTGGATATAAAAATATGACTATAGTAAAAAAACATTATTACAGGAAAGTACTTGTGACTCTTTATTCGAAATGGAAGGTATTTTTACTTCTCCTTTCCCTCCCCAAACCCATTGAAATGACATTAAAGGAAAATAAGAAAGAATCATAAAAAGTAATGAGAATATGGGAGGCATTTGGATCGAAGTGAAGAATTAGTGTACAAAGATGATGTTGTTGAATTTTGGAAGAATGGAAAGGTCAGAGGATCATATTGACAGATAATCTTGAACAAAGTTAATGCCAGCTTAGAGCACTCACAAAAGAAGGTTCCAGGAAAGGAAGGACTATCCTTCCAAGTGAAATTCTCCAGAATCAGCAGATAATGAAGAATAGAATTGAGCAGGAAAATATAAGTCAATAGTTTGATTTTAAAAAATGATTACTAAAAGCCGTGTAGTTTGACCTGCCTTTCATGGTATCACTCCTCTTATCATCATCTTCCCTTTTCTCTAAGTAATGACATTTGCCATCACATAAACCTGGAGAAATACTCTCCAAAGATATTGAGTTTGACAGGGGCTGGGGTTATTGGTGGGCAGTTGGTGAAAGTGGAAACAACCTGCCTGTGTAATCTACTCTGCCCACATGCATAGAGGTAGGCATTACTCCCCTCACTTATAATAGTGATTGCTGACAGGGAAGGATATTGTTACCATATGAAATATCCAACTACTCTTTCAAGAAAATATAAACAGAAGACCAAGAATCATGAAGAAATTTAGGAAACTAATAAATGAGAGGGACCAAATTTTTAAAAAAATTATGATTTTAAAAGAAGTATATATATTTCAGGGAAGAGAACAGAACTCAAAATATATGTAGTTTGTTCTTTCGGAGATATTTGACAAGACATGCATCCATAAAATAAAAACAGGCATCTATGTGAAAAGAACAAACATAAGCAAGGGTGAGTTCAAGAAAATTAAGATAAAATTACCAAAATAAATAAAAATGTATCAATATAAACTTTGGAGAAAAAGTTTGGCAAAATCTTTCATAAAATACAGAAAACAGAAAATGAAATAGGATATATTATCAAAAAAGTTAGAAGACATTAAAGGCCAATCTACAAGGGCTAACAACCATCTAATCAGGAGTTCCAGAGAGAATAGAGAAGGTAGAAAAGAGTAGGAAGTAGCAACGGAATAAAAGAAAAACTTCCAGTATTGAAGAAAGAAAAAAGCTTAACAAACTGAAAGGGTCCATTGAGTGATAAGTATGATGGATGAAATGCAATAAAATCCTAGAAAAATCCTCACAAGATATAATTATACCAAGAACTAAGAGAAGATCTAAAGACATCTAGAAGGAAAGAGACAAAACAAACACAGTAGATTATCTAGAAAGGAACAATACAATGATTGTCACAAGACATCCAAGTCTTAAAAGACAATGGAGCAATAAATTAAAGCTTAGAAGAACAGTGATCGTGGATTTAGAAGTCAATTTCCAGCCCAGAACCAGGCCTGACCAGCTGCACTAGTTCCACCTTCCCATGGATCCCACCAGCTATCCCACCTAGAGTCTCTACTTGGGCTGACTGGTGAAAGACTTTCCCTGCTGAAGCCAGTCTATAAAGACTGGAATAGGTAACTTCTTTGTCATATGTGCAGACACCAATGCAAGGCTACAAGAATCACAAAGAATCAGTGAAACATGACACCACCAAAGAAATTTTTAAAAAAAGCTCCAGTAACTGACACTGTAGAAATGGAGATCTCTAAACTGCCTGACAAAGAATTCAAAGTAATCATCGTAAAGGAGTCAATACCCAGCCAAATTAACAAAATAGGAGTGAGGATGAATTTTACAAAGTAAAAAAAATACATTCAAGATGTAGTCATGAATTATTTTATTTTAAAAGATGCAAAGTATTTGTGATTATGCACGAAAAAATTGAAAAGAGAAGAAATAGGTCCTAAGAAACGTGAAATTAAATAGTATAATTATAATTAATTCTAGGATGATAACTGTATAGTAACCTTAGTATAAGGTTTCAGAATTGTGTTTGCTTGCTGGTGAGAGTCCTGATTATGATGACTAAAATACTCAATGTTTCTCTTTCTCATATTCTGAGCAATGTTAAGGTAGTTGGCTCCTGGCATTGTATCAATAGTGAAAATTCATTGTTCCCAAATGGTTTCTGAAGTACCAGCCATAACATTGGCATTCTGGGCTGAAACACTGAAGTAGAGGAAGAGGCAGAGTATAGGTACCACCCAGTTAAGTCAGTTCTTGGAAGCCCCGCCCAGCTGCTTTTATTTAAATGTCATTGACCAGCCTTAGTTGTAAGAGAGATTCTATCATATAACAACAAGCAGGGAAATGGATTTGGGGGCAGGCAACTAGCAACTTCTAACATACCTTAAAATCATTTTAGTGCATCCAACATATTGTATGACTATGGTACTCAGTGAGCATTGATGGTGAAGAAAGCATATATTCATTTTATAAATAAGAAATAGAAAATCCATTAGTAATTTCAGGACGAATAAAATCCCATACAAAAGAGTAATCATACACAAATAAAACAAAATAGCTCAAAAATATGCCATGATTTTGTATGCAGTCTGTTAAAAGAGGATTCT
Source organism: Cheirogaleus major (assembly GCA_963574435.1). NCBI lineage: Eukaryota > Metazoa > Chordata > Mammalia > Primates > Cheirogaleidae > Cheirogaleus > Cheirogaleus major. Next base: position 11,160 of record CAUYPO010124671.1, read on the forward strand.
TTTGACTTTGAATCTGGGCCCTTTCTTTTGAGCAGCACAGTTTTAGTGATGAAGAATTATACCAAGTTCTCTATGAATCTGAACTTGAATGTGCAGCTAATATCTATATAATCCTTCTGTTTATTACTATTATGTGTTGGTTTTCAGTTTTTATCATCAACCTATAAATAAAGCATAGGACGCTTCATTATAATTACAAAATAGATCATAAATACAATATGGCTCGAGGATAGGATGAAGGAAAATGGGAGGAAACATAAAAGCAATGACACATCTTATGTAATGAGGAGTCAAGCAGTACTGTCTAGAGTTGATGGTTCAAGAATCGAATTTTAAATATATTATTTTTTATAAAGCCAGGAAAGAGAATGGCTGAAAATAAAACATATAATTAACAAAAAATAGAAGGAAGAAGAAGGGTGTCAGGTAATATTGGGAATGAGTTAAATCTCTTACTTTTCATAGCCGATAGAAAATAAGTGCTTTTTAAATTATTATTTAGATTGCAAGCTAAGCTGCTGAAGCAAAATAAATGCCAAAGTAATGTTTTGTCTTTTCCTGTCTAATAGTTTAAGTAGTTTGTCTAGGCTAGTATGTTGATTTGACAGAATCAAAAATCTAGAATGCTTGAGCTTCCACCATCATAACTTTATTCTAACCCATGGAATAAGGAAAAGCAGGAGAGAAAAACACATTCCTTCACCTTAAGGGCATGACATTGAAATTTTTGTAGGCCACTTCTCACATTCTGTTAGTTATAGTCAAATGACCACACCACTCTACAAGAAAAATATATGGAAATGTAGTCATTAGATATGCACCCAGCAAAAAATGATTTTACTGAAAAGAAGAGGAAAATGGATATAGAGATAGTTATCCATCACTGTTATTTCATTTGAATGCAATAAATCAAGAAATATAGGTATAAGCAAATAATTTGCAGCAGTCCCCAACCTTTTTGGCACTAGGGATCGGTTTCATGGACTTCCGCTTCCTGCTTGCAGCCCCCCCTGCGTCCTCCCCCGATGTTTCATGGAAGATAATTTGTCCACGGACGGGGCTGGGGGCTGGGAGATGGGGGCTGCAGAGCGCTGTGGCATGGTCCCTAACAGGCCGTGGACCGATATCCATCTGCAGCCTGGGGTTGGGGGCGGCAGATTTGGAGTATGGCGCCAACCACAGATACTCTATAACTATACATAATATTAATAAAAGTATGGTTACTTCTGAGGAAAGGGATGCGTGGGGAGAACCATTCTTTTACTTTTTTACCTTTCTCTCACTTTAGCTTATTTCCATGTGCTCTTATTAATAATAATGATAATGTAATAATAACAATATGTAAATGTGTTTTTAATGGCAAAGGTCTATCACTTTGTTTAGATGGAAGGAAAAAATAACCCCTACAGCAAAGAACAATCAGATTTTAGTAAAATAAAAAGTTTCAGTTAAATTATATTTTGATTTGTATGAGATATTTCATTCTTCTGTTTTCTTTTGTTTGTTCACAGAGTCACAGAGGGGCATTAGCTCTTGCCAAATAGGTTAAGAAGTGAAAGACAGGCCGGGCGTGGTGGCTCATGCCTGTAATCATAGCACTCTGGGAGGCCCAGGCGGGAGGATCGCTCAAGGTCAGGAGTTTGAAACCAGCCTGAGCAAGAGTGAGACCCCGTCTCTACTAAAAATAGAAAGAAATTAATTGCCCAACTAAAAATACATAGAAAAAATTAGCCAGGCATGGCGGCACATGCCTGTAGTCCCAGCTACTTGGGAGGCTGAGGCAGAAGGATCGTTTCAGCCCAGGAGTTTGAGGTTGCTGTGAGCTAGGCTGATGCCACGGCACTCTAGCCTGGACAACAGAGTGGGACTCTGTCTCCAAAAAAAAAAAAAAAAAAAAGGGGGAAAGACAAAATGAAAAGATAGCTGTTGTGACTTTGGATAAATCAGTTACTCAAGAGAGAGAATTAAGGAAAAAGGAGATAAAACGTGTCCAGGGTCATTTTGTGACCCCTTAACGCTGAAGAGTGCTTCTGCTATCTGGAGATTTGACCTGTATCAGGTGGCTATGTGCTGGGGATTTAAAAATTTTGCTGTCTCCCTAAGATTATTTCCCAGTGTAATAGATTTCATGTATTAAAAATTAAGGGCTCATTTTCTATTTCAGGTACATTTTCCTTTTCACAATTTAATGCCATTATTTTTAATTAGACCATTCAAATCACCTGTATAATTTCTATCTCTTATTAAGATTTTCAAATTTCTGTAGACAGTTTGTACAGCAACTCCTCAGTCATTATTTAGTCAAATGTATGTATTATCTCTTCTTTGATCTTTTCTCTTAAATTGATTCCTGCAGCCACTCGATGTCAATGGTTTTAGGGGTTCTTTTTCTTTGTATTTATCCTAAAATGAATCTGTATCTACTTTTTCTTGAGAGTAACACATAAAGTTTCCTTCTTCTGTTATAGTGGTCTGAGTTAATTTTTTAAATATAGTGTGTGTCTCAATGCATATGTGTGTTTTCACCTATGTCACTTGAGATACTAAAGCTGAGAGTCAATGATTTGAAGTGAGTAAAGCGATATTTAACTAGATAGCTTTAAAGTTACTTTTAACCTTTTAAAGTTTCTTTTTAACCTACAAGTTCCTGTAATTTTATAATTTTATACAAAGATAAATTATTTTTCATTTATAAATTGTGCAGCAAAGAAGTACTCTATTAAAAGAATTGCAAATGTTAAATGCAAAGCTTTTCCTGCATAATCTTCTAATATTTACTAATGTGAAAATATATATTTTGAACTTTATATGCAGTATTTGTGGATTATATTGTATTTTGTTTCCATCAATGGCTATTGTTTCATATATAAATGCCCATATAATTATTATCCATCTTTTTATCATTTAAAAGAATTGAGTATTTATCTGTTGCATTAGTACATCCTAGCTTGTGTAGCCATTAGAATATGCAAATATTAAAAGCCATTTTCCTTATTAACAGAATGACAACAATACATAGCAGGTGACTGATTCATTAAATAGAGAAATAAACTTGAATTCCATACCAAGCTCAACATTAATAATTCATAGAATGCCATAGAATACAGAAATTACATCTTATACTCTTAATTCCCTTTTTTGGTTTGGAAAAACATCAAAATTGCATGGTTGACTATCTTGCAATGATGTGCTTCCATATTTTATCCATTGTTACTTTTTTTTTCCTTTTTTTTTTTTTTTTTGCTTGTAAGAGGAGATGCCTGGAAAACAGTTTATTCCACAAGTAGCACTTGCCTCAAAGCCATCTCTGAATTTGGGGAAGGGAGGGAAAGAAAAAGAGGCAATCCTTTGGTGTTGCTCTACAATTATCTAGAAATTTAACATTTTAATATTTCTGTAAGGTACATTCAATGTCTTTAGTTGTATATCCCTTTATACAAAAACTAAATTTGAGAATCTTTCTTTCTCTCCAGCCTCAAGGAAGTATTTAAAATACATGGAAATTCTCTTCTTGGATACACTCCCTACAGTTTCCAGTAGTGAATACTTCTGAATGCATAAAACATAATTCTAGGTCTTTCAGTTCCTAAATAAAACTGTTTCTAACTTGTCTCTTGTGATAATACAAAGTTAGTGGGCAAAAATGTGGGGCGCGGCGGCAACGCCATTCTAAGATGGCGCCCGTATCCGGTGGTCATTTTGCTGTAAACAACTCTCGAGCATGCGCAGTGTTGGTCAGGCCACAGGAGGTGCCGGTTGTGTAATTATGTAAATGAAGGATGCT
>CAUYPO010124672.1:0-12356 GCA_963574435.1 Cheirogaleus major
ATCCTGCTCCAGTCCTTGTTGGGCCACCCTGCTCTTGACTTCCTGTCCTCACCCTGACCCCAACACACTGTGTGGCTTTGAGTCACCTGCCACTCTGAGCCTCCACCCTACCCACACGTAGGCTCTCCTCTCCTCTCCTCGCCGCTCCTCTCCTATCCTCGCCTCTCCTCTCCTCTCCTCTCCACTCCTCTCCTCTCCTCTCCTCTCCTCGCCGCGCCTCTCCTCTCTTCACCTCTATACTCGTAACTTCGCTTATATTTTTTCATTTCAATCTTTTCTTACAGAGTCTCACTCTGTTGCCCAGGCTAGAGTGCCGTGGTGTCAGTCTAGCTCACAGCAACCTCGAACTCCTGGGGTCAAGCAATCCTCCTGCCTCAGCCTCCCGAGTAGCTGGGACTACAGGCATGTGCCACCATGCCCGGCTAATTTTTTCTATATATTTTTAGTTGTCCAGCTAATAATTTCTTTCTAATTTTTAGTAGAGACGGGGTCTGGCTCTTGCTCAGGCTGGTTTCAAAATCCTGACCTTGAGCGATCCTCTCGCCTCGGCCTCCCAGAGTGCTAAGATTACAGGCATGAGCCACCGTACCCGGCCTAAAAATGTAAAATCTTTTATTCTAAGAAAGAATTCAAGGCCTTTACCAAGCTGTCAAAGGAGTCCAAGCACAAAGAGGTTAAAAGCACCTGCTCTGATTAACCATTCTCTTACCCACAACACTATGAAGTAAAACTCTGCCAGCGCAATAACAACTAACTACAGATCCAGACCCTGCCTTCTCAATTACGCTGAGATAGTTTTAGAATGAGGCATACTCTCTTATATAGCAGCTCTCAGAAACAAGGTCAATTACCCATGCCATAAATGATAAAACTTCACATCTGTAAAAATTGCATACAAAGGCATTCAACAATGTAACAGTTTGTACAAGTCTGTACAATGTACTGTTTGTACATTTACTATTAATAATATAATTGTGCTAACTCATACAGAATTAGCATTTTGATTTAACAAACAAAAAACATTAGAGTCTTTAAAAAATAGTAAAGACATTGAGGTGAACAGGATTCACAATGTGGTAGCATAAACTTTTAAAATAGAGAGTTTTAGGCTGGGCACAGAAGCTCACACTGACTACCCCAGCACTCCGGAAGGCTGAGGCAGGAGGATCGCTCGAGCTCAGGAGTTCGAGGTTACAGAGAGCTATGACTGTGCCACTGTACTCCTCTAGCCTAGGTGACAGAGACCTAAAATGTCTCCTTAAAAAAAAAAAAAAAAGCGGGAGCGGGGTTTATCTCAATTTGCTACGCTAAACATAAAGTGACAATAGTCCATGAAGACTGGTGTTTCGTTTCCAAAACTCAGTCTCGTGGTCTTCCAAAGAAAAAAATTAAAGCAATAAAGGAAAACTCTCCTCAGGGACACCCTAAAATTCACTGATTCAGGTTACAAGAATTTGACTGAGAATTTCATTTACTATCCCTTACTTACGGCACTGTTCACATTTAAAAGGACTCCTTGGATTTCATATCACTATACATTTCGTATTTACAGATACATAGTTGGCTGGGGTTTGGTTCTCCTCTCAGGATACTGTGGCCTACTAGTGTACAGCAGAGATGGCCTCATGTACATCTTGCATGGTTTCCCCCGATTTGTCTCTTCTATTTGCTGTGATTTTTTTGCACTAAATGCATTAACTACACGAATAATTAGTACAATACTGTATTTTGACTATATATAATTTTGTACCATTAACTTCAATGGTGATTACCCCATTACCCCACAAGGGTTTTTCTAGCAATGAATGTAAGGCAAGAGAAGAATTTTTAAGTTAAACCAGATTTTCTAATTACTTCAGGAAACAATCCCCTTTAAGAAACAAAATAAGTCAATCACTGGTCCTTCCTTTTCCTTTGCTCAAGATTCTTTCTTACTAGTTTCTCTTCCATCCCCATCAACTCATCAAAGGATAGATCTTCTTAAAATTATAAGGTTTCTTCTTTCTTGCAACAATTAGCTATTTTAAACACTTAAATAAAAAAAGACTCAATCTTTGTGGCCTTTAATAAATTTGACACTTTACGGAGTTCCCATTTTCCTCTCCTCTACTTCTTTTAAACAAGCAGTAAGCCAGATAAACTAGATGACTTAGTAAAATCAGATTTTTATAGAGCATTTTCCCAATTTTATAAAGTACTATAAATAATCTACAATTATTTGGTTAATACTTACCATGGAGCATAGAATTCTACAAGCCACAAACTATCACTTTGAATGACTTCTCGGTTGAAATTTGATGGAGTTAATTCGATTACATCATCGCTAGAAGAATATAGACCATTCACTGCTAGAAAGAAGGTACAGCTCACCAGACCTAGAGTAACAACAAAAGCACATCAACAGCACTGTTCATGTTTTGACAGGAAACCTTGGTCAACTGGAGTCCTCTTGAACTGACCAGGGCCCTTCTCACAGGAGTGGCCTGGCGCCTGGCCCCTCTGCCCTCCCTGCTGCAGGTGGAGCCCCTAGAATTTCACGCCTACTGCTACCGCTGGTGGCCGCTGAGCAAGAAGGGAGCAGACAGTCCCCACTCCCACTTCCTAAGGTGTACTGGAAAAGATTTAATCACCATTCTTAGTGGTTTTCATGTATTAACACCTTTATTCTTCACAACCACCCTATGAGGCAGTACTATTATTATCATGTTTTGGGGAGGACGCTGAAAAATTGAGAGGTTACCTCTAGCGGTGGAACCTTGGGCAATCCACACAGGATTTATTCCTCATGTCATTCAGTTGCAATATTACCACTCATCTTTATTAAAACATTTATTTTTAATTACTTTTATTAAAACATTTTTGAAGGGAAAAATAATAATTTGTCTCTCCTACTAGACTGTGACTCTCTCAAGGCAATGATTATTTTCAATAATATTTCAAATAAATATTTTTATTTCTCTTAACACTATCCATAGCACATCAGAAAGAATTTTCATGTGAACAATGTTATAAAAGATAGAGTCTATTGTATTATTATCATTATAGTTTATCCATTTAGCTGTGGATCTTTTTGTTGGCTACTCTGGGAACTTAAATGGAATTTATAACAATAACAAAGGAAAAATTCTGAACTAATATTTTAAGAATCCAAAAGTTTTTTGAATTAGCAATACTACCAAAATTTCAACTCCTTTAAAAGTTATACAGTCACGCGCCGCACAATGATATTTCCACCAACAAAGGACGGCATATGTGATAGTGGTCCCATAACATCAGAATGGAGCTGAAAACTCTTATCTGCCTAGTGATGTCCTGATTATCCTATAAACCTAGATTAACATGTATGTTTGTGTCTCAGTCTTTAACAAAAAAGCTTAAAAATCAACTCCCCCAAACCAAAATCTTCAAAAATAGAAAAAAGCTTATAGAATAAGGATATAAAATATTTTTGTACAGCTGTACAATGGGTTTGTGTTTTAAGCTAAGTGTTATTACAAAAGAGTCAAAAAGTTAAAAAAAAGTAACAAGTTAACAGTAAGATAAGGTTTATTACTGAAATTAAAAAATATAAATTTAATGTAACCTATGTGTATAGTGTTTATAAAGTCTACAACAGTGTACAGTAATGCCCCAGGCCCTCGCATTCATTCATCATTCACTGACTCACCCAGAGCAACTTTCAGTCTTGCAAGCTCCATTCATGGTTAAATTAAATGCCCAGTACAAGTGTACCATTTTTTATCTTTTGTGCCATATTTTTACTGTACCTTTTCTACGTTTAGATATTTAATACTGTTACAGGCTGTACAGAGTTGTAAGCCTAGGAGCAATGGTCTATGCCCCATATAGCTTAGGTGTGTAGTAGGTTATACCACCTAGGTTTGCATAAGTACACTATGACATTTGCACAATGACAAAAATTGCCTGACGAATTTCTCTGAATGTATCCCCGTTGTTAAGCGACACATGACTATATATATAAAAATCTGTTTTCTAATCACCTCCAGAACAATGGTAAATAATAGAATATCCTTGGATTATTCTTTACTTTCACAGAAATGTTTTCTCATTTGCATCATGCTAGCTTTTGGACTGAAACAGACATACTTATGATGTTAAACAAATATCTACTCCTGTCTTTTCAGCATCTCTGAAGATGATCATATAATTTCTCTTAATCTGCTGATATAGCAAATTATAAACAAGACTGTCCTGTCTTTTAAAGCAGTATGTGTATATGCCATCTTAGTCACATTTTCATATCCTTACTTCATAAATAGAAGTTGGAAGATTTCAAGTGGAACTTTTTGGAATAACCCAATGGTAAATTTCTTCTGGAAAGAGTGTACACCAATGTTAACCATTCTATTGCTAAATCTCTATCATACGGCACTTTCAATTTTCCAATCACTTTCAAATACATTAGATCACTTGATTTTTCACAGCATTACTAACTAGAGGGCAGGAATTATCCCCATTTTGTAAATAAGGAAACAAAGGCAAAAAGAGACTAATAGCCCATCCATGGTCATACATATGACAAGGGGCAGGGCAGTTATTTCCAAGCTTTTCCCATTAAAGCATGTTGTCTTTTTAGTGCTCAAGATAAAATGGTTCAGGCGGGGCATGGTGGCTCACGCCTGTAATACTAGCATTCTGGGAGGCCGAGGTGGTAGGATTGCTTGAGCTCAAGAATTCGAGACCAGCCTGAGCACGAGCAAGACCGCGTCTCTACTAAAAATAGAAACAAATTATCTGGACAACTAAGAATATATATAGAAAAAAATAGCCGGGCATGGTGGTGCATGCCTGTAGTCCCAGCTACTCGGGAGGCTGAGGCAGAAGGAATGCTTGAACCCAGGAGTTTGAGGTTGCTGTGAGCTAGGCCAACGCCACGGCACTCTAGCCCAGGCAACAAAGCCAGACTCTGTCTCAAAAAAAAAAGATAAAATGGTTCATAAGCATGAATAAACAATTACATTATTCAAGATTCATACCACATTTGAATTCAGATATGGCTAATATGGTAGGAACTTATGAAATAAAACTGTGGACTTTATTAATAGTAAGGTGAAGCCACCAAAGGGTCATCATGCAGGGGTATAATCAGATTTGCTATCTAGAATGAGTATGCTGGCTGCAATGTGGACAGTGTATGGGAGAATTATCAGGAAAGTGGTGTCACATAAACCAAGGAAAGTATGGAATGGGCAACAGTAACAAATGCTACTGGGAGATAAAGTAGGAAGGATTGAAAACTGTCTACTAGATTTAATGACAAGTCACTAGGAGACCTGGTAGTTGTGGCACAGTAGTGCAAATAAGGAGCAGCCAGTCTGCGGAGGATTAGAGAGAGGAGGGAACGTGTTGGAGAGAACAATATAGATAACCCTCTAAACAAGTTTCATTACAAAGAATGGGAACAAGCAAACGTGGGGTACAAGGAAGTTTTCTTTTTAAAGATGGGAGTGATGTGAGCATGAAAGGAAGACATATATAGAGCGGAAGAGGCTAAATATACAGTACAGGCAATATCTGAACAAAATACCTGGAATCAGCAAGAGGAGAGGGAACCCATAGTTCCCTCTATGGAGGAGTAACCTTTGATAGGACGATCTCCTCTTCCATTTCAAGAGGTGGGAAAGGATGAGCATAGATGGAGGTCAGACCAACCAAAGGGGGGCTGCTCCCCGATAACTGTGCTGTCCAACATGGTAGCCACTAGCCATATGTCGGCCACCCCAAACTTAGAAGCGCTCTAAGTGTAAAAAGCCCACTGAATTTTGAAGACTCAGTGGAGGGGAAAATGTAAACTAATCTCATCAATATTTTTCATGTTGAAATTACATGTTGAAATGATTTTAGATAGGCTGGGTAAATACATATTAAAATTAATTTCACTTGCTTCTTTTTGCCTTTTTAAATGTAGCTACTAGAAAATTTAAAATTACATAATTACATATAAAGTTTGCATTATATATTTATAGGAGAGTACTACTCAATAATCTTTTCATTGCTACAGAAAAGGTTAAGTAGTTTGACATGTTTAACAAAGCAAGTAAATCAAGAACATAAATAGAGACGATCCTAATACTGAATAAGTTTTAATGTAAGATTGGTCCTGGATAATCCTCTATGGAGATCTACTACATTTAAAGAAGTTTATCTTTTCTGTAAAATTAATATGAACTGACACTTGTTTAACACAATGAGCCTACTGTGACATTTTCAAAAATGGAAAAGTAAAAAAGTTCGACATTTTCCATATAAGTAATTATGAATTACTACCCCCTATGTAACCATTTTTAATGGCTGAACCATGTTGCAAATCAACTACTGATCAAATTTTGATTGTTTCAAATTTTTCACAATTAACAACAGCCCAATACTGAAAATCCTCGTATCTTCCCCCTCCTTTCAAATTAATATGACTATTTCCTCAAAACAAATTCTTACAAGGGGGAATCAAGAAGTATGGCTAATATTTTGAAGTATCTGTCTAACCACCCTCCAGAAACTGGGACCTTTTCTTTTCTGAGACAGGGTCTTGCTCTGTTGCCTGGGCATAAGAGCAGTGGTGTCATCATAGCTCACTGCAACCTCAAAGTCCTGGGCTCAATCAATCCTCCTGCTTCAGCCTCTTGAGTACCTGGGACTACAGGATGTGCCACTACACCTGGTTAATTTTTCAACTATTTGTAAAGACTGGGTCTCCCTATGTTGTCCAGACTGGTCTCAAACTCCTGACCTCAAGTGATCCTCCCACTTCAGCCTCCCAAAGTGCTAGGAGAACAGGCATGAGTCGCCACACCTGGCCAGAAACTGAGATCTTTACTTTTTTTTTGGCAAGACAAAAGTAACAAGACTTATGTGGCTCTGCGTACCAGGCATTGTTCTAAACATTTTACATACATTAACTCATTTAAGAACATTATGTGACATGTATCATCCTGCCCACTTTATAGACCAGGAAACTGAGACAAAGAACGGGTAACTTGTCTAAGGTCACATAATTAGAAAGAGATAGATCATTGGTTATGCAACCCAAATTTTTAACCGAAGGGTTGGAGAATGCAGTAATCATATAAAGTGCCATTAGGTAGGCTGTGTCTGAGGAAATAGATATCTTCATTTCTCTTGACAATCAGGGACAGACATAAAGACTGCTCTTAAGGCTACTACAAGCAGACTGGAGCCACCAAATGGATGGACCATGATTTTTCACCTCGGGAATGTGCTTCCTTTCCATACAAAGATGGTCATGATTACTGACACTCAGTATAACATGGACTTGGGTTATTTTTTTCCCAAGAATGGACTTTTCATTTGTCCTATTTTGTCTAGTTCTCACAAGAGTCTCCCCTCCTTGTACATGGCTACCCAATGAAAATGTCTTCATGATTAAGGTTTGAGACCTACATTCCTTAAAAGGCAACGTGACCTAGTAGAGTTACAAGAAAACAAACATACTACTGAGGAAAAAAAAAGACAAAAGTGTTGTAAATTCTGACAGCATAAAAGGAGCCAACAACTACCTCTCCTCTAAATCTCCAAGAAAAAAAAAACTTGGACTCATTTTAGGTGACAAAGTAGGTCATTGGTGCCCAATTATGTTCTATTTCTAAAATTCACATCACCATTCCACTCGGCAATAATGAGCACCAATGGGAAACTGGAACGTCCGAGTGTCTAGAAACTATGTGAGCAGATGGTTTTCCCATCTGTGGCTTTCCATTCCTTCGCAGCAGTCAAGGATGTTATAAATTCACTTCAGTAGCATCTCTGTCCCACACCTGCTAACAAAAGTATATGGTCCCAAAGCAGTCATCTAGAAATCAAGGTTTCCCAAAAAGGCCAAACAAAGTAAAGAGTTAACTGATAGAACCACAGACTCTCTCAGAGCCTTGTCTGACTTCATTCACGGGAAACTTAACAGCGACTAAAATCTTTTTCCCTCGTTTATTCTTTCTACAGTAACACATCAAATAGTTGTATTTCGTTTACTCTTTTTAAACATCTACCAATCCTCAGAACAACCTGATGGAGTACTATTATCAATCTCTAAAGGAATGAACTAGGTTGAAAAAGCTCCGGCAAAAAGCGGTTAAGTAACTTGCTTCGTGTCCCACAACTAGTAAATGGGGGGACGGGAGGGCGGAGATAGGACGCCCCGCGGCCCGGATCCAGAGCTGCGGTTAACGACTGTTAGAGCATCTTCGCTGCGACCCAGGCGAGCGGGGCAAGGGCGGGACCCTCAACCTCGCCCACCATGGTCTCTAAAACGCAATTCCTAAGAATCCAGGCTTCATTTCGTTTTTAAGGAGTTCAACCCCATCAGTGCTCTTGCGCCGTGAGGCCAGCCCTTGGAAGGCACTGCTTCCTTTCTAAGGCAACTACGGACTCTTATTTCAGGACTGGGTTCCAATATTTTAGTTTTTAAAAGTAGGAACTGCATAAAACAGGTGGCAGAAATAGGCTGCAGTGCGAGGAGCCCGGAACCTTCGGTCCCCACGCACTCGAGTTTGAGAAAGAGACCCAGACAAGGCCCCCTCTGGCTCGCCCGGGATCCCCGACCTCCCCCAGGGACCCCGCGGAGCCGGGCTTCGCCGCTGTCCCCGCCCGGCTCCTCGGACGCAGCGCCCTGGGCTCGAGCCCACGAAGCTCCGGCCCGAGCGTCGCGCACGATCCCCGCGAGGGCTGCAGGGCACCCCCAGGACGCCCTCCCGGCCCCACGCCCGCGTGGGGCACCGCACCCCCGGCCCGGGCTCCCCAGCCGTGCCCTGGGACGCCAAGCAGCGTCCCGCGTGTCCGCGCCGGCGACCCCCGCGCACCGCGGGTCAGGTCCGCTCTCGGCGGCCTCCCGCCGATGGGGGCTTCGGGGCTCAGGACCTTCCAGGCCGCCGCCCACCCCTCGCCGCAGGCCCGCGCCTACCGAGCCCCAGGCGAGCCATGCCGAGCGCCGAGCCTCGTGCAGTCGCCGCCGCCGCCGTCTCAGCTCTGCCGCACGCCGCGCCCCCGCGCCCACGTCCCGCCCTCGGCTGGTCGGGCAGGCGGCGGGGCGGCCGCGCGGGGGCGGGCCGGAAGGCGCTCGCCGCGCCGTGGCCGCGGCTCATTGGTCCCAGCGCGCTTCGCTCACTCGCATAGCCAATGGGAGGCGGCCGGGTAGAGGTTACCGGTTTGGTTTTTTTCTCGGGGGCGGTGGCGAGCGGCGGAAGGAGGGGTTTGCTGGGGGCGGGGCCTGTCGGGCCCTCTGTTTCCGTCCCCTCCGGTCCTCTGGGTCTTTTTGAGCTCTGGGGACTTCTCCCTGGCTTGGCGGAGGCCAGTGCTGGGATGTCTTGTCTCAGTTTCTTAGTCTCTCACCCGCCCGCCTTTCCTCTGACGTGCCGCCCCAGCCCTCACTCATCCACTGGCCCTCCCTGCCTCCTTATCCCGCCGGAGCGTAACTCTTTGGGCCCTGAGTGCATCTACGGCCTTACTAGTCGTTCCTGTGTTCCTCTGTGCCCAGAGTATTCCGTCAAAACACGTTTGCTAAGCACATGCTATACGTAACATAATCCGACAAGTTGAATTACTTGTAAAGTTCCTGCGTCCAGGGCGCATGACTGTGCAAAGCCTTTCACATGTATCATCTCTTTCTCTAGAACCCAAAGGGCTTGAGTTGCCAGGGCTCCTCACTTCCAGGAGCCACTACATGCTGGGGGGGGAGGGAGGGCTGGCAACGCGTTCACGTGGGTATGTGTTTTGTCAAATTTGTAAAAGTAAAATCTTTAAAGCATGACAGGTTAAGAACACTGTATCTCGCGGCTCTGATTCCATCTCCTGTGTTTGGGAGTGGACACGGGTATTTTGTTTTTGAATTAGTAATTTCTCTGTAGTGCTTAATGCATAAGACAGCTCTAGCTTAAGCATTCATGGACACAGGGGTCCAGGAGTGGTGGGGGCTGGCTGGTAGGCTTCCTGGAGAAAATGGCACTGCAGCTGTGGTTGGAAGATTTGTCAGGTAAACCAGATTCAGAAATCACGGGGGCCTATCCTGTAAGCCACATGCCAGCTCTGATTTACTTCAGGGAGGCTGCTTGTCCTGGGATTGGAATTCTCAGCTCTGGTGCCCCAGGCTCCTCTGTATGTGAAAGTGCCTGGGAAGCCCACCCAGTGATCACAGGGCTGTTTGTGGATCAGAGTAAATGGCTGACAGTGAAGAGAAGTCTGCTCTCCCTGGAGAGCACTTGAGGTGCAGTGGTGAGTTTGTTTTTCTGACCCCTTCCCTGCACTTTACGCATTTTCTCCCTTAAATATTCTACTATTGCTGGTTGAATTACAGTGAGGTCCTTTTCCTCTGGCCTAGAAAGGGAGGTCCTTTTCCTGCCAGGACGTAGGGATTTAGTTCCTCTTGCTCACAGAGGGCCCTCTCATTTCTTTTCATGCCAAGTTAGCCAAGTTAGTATGTTACTTCATGTTAAACAATATTCATCTGAAATACTTCCATTCACTAAAAGGAAAGAGATAATGATGCATCCTATGGCAAGTGTTCTTTGGGTCATATATTCAACTTTGCCTATATACCTAAAGGCAAAGAAACAGGTTTTCACGTAAGTCAGAAACTTTATCCCCATGGGCCACAGACATCAGTTTCCACGATGCATTAATGGATGGAATTTGTTGACCCCAATCTCTCCAGGCCTGCTGTGTCAGGATAGCAATACTGCTTAGAATGGAACCTTCTAATCAGGGTGGCTCACACTTCCAGTGCCTTCCATGACCTGTGTGGTCTCTGCGCCAGTCTGCTTCAGGACTGAACCTCTTGGAGAAACAGAGACAAGGCATACGCCCTGCTAGATATTCTAGGGCACTGGCTGTTCTCCCGGGCTGTGGTATGGAAGTGAAGCTCCATAGGTGCCCGCCTCCATGACGTGTACTGTACATGCCTCCATGAAGCCTGTACACAGGCTTCTAAACATGCACCAGGATAAGTGTCATTCATTTTTTTTCATTAAAACAAAATGCATAATGTTAAAAGAAAAACTTTAGTTGAATTAAATTTAAATTTAATAGAATTTAAATGAGGAAATAACGATTCTAAAATCTGGTAGCCCCCCAAACCAGAAGAGATTCAGAGAGCCTCCCCGGCTGCCATGTGGTTGGAGAGGATTTATGGACAGAAAAAGGAAAATGATGTACAGAAAACGCAAGTGAGGTACAGATGCGGCCGGATTGGCTACAGCTTGGCATTTGTCTTATTTGACCACAGTTTGGACAGTTGACCACCTGTGATTGGCCAAAACTCAATGATTGATACAAGAGAAGGTTACAGCCGTTTACACATCCAGTTAGGTTACAGTTCACTATGTACAAAGAAACCTTTAGGCAGAACTTAAAGTATGTAAAGAGGCAGGCTAAACTAAACATAATTGAACAATATTAATGCTGTAATTATGGCAGATACTGTCCCAGGCACAGTCACTGGCCCCAGGGAGCATGAAGTCTGCAGAGAGGCAGGTTGCACTGCAGGAGCCTCCTGTTCTGATAAAGAGAAGCCCTGGTAAAATGGAACCGGAAGAATAACATCTTTTTTTGTCTGTTTCTTCACTGTAGTAAAATACACATACGCTTTGCCATTTTGCCCATTTTGTTGTGGCTGTTGGGGGCGTTTCCAGTAAAAACTGGAAAACCTGTTACACAGATTTTAAAAGAACTGGAGCACTCACCCATTTTTAAGTGTACAACTCAGTAGCATTAAATACATTCACAATGTTGTGCAACCGTCCCCACCATCCATCGCCAGAACTTTCCCCAACCAGAAACTCTGTACTCATTAAGCAATAACTCTCCACTCCTTGCTCCACCAGCCCTTTGTCACTTCTTTTCAACTTTCAGTCTTTATGAATTTGGCTAATCTAGGGGTACTTCATATAAGTGGAATCATATTTGTCCTTTTGTGTCTGGTTTATTTATTACACATAACATAATGTATGTATGTTAACATACATGTTTTCAAGGTTCATCATGTTGTGGCATGTATCAGAATTCCATTCTTTCCTAAAGCTGAATAATATACCACATTTTGTTTATCCATCTATCTGTTGATGGACACAGGTTGTTTCCACCTTTAGGCTACTGTTGTTAATGCAGCTATGAACATGGGTGTACAAGTATCTGAGTCTCTGCTTTCAATTCCTTGGGTACTAACTCGGAGTGGAACTGCTGGCTCAAATGTAAGTCTATGTTTAATCTGGGGGAGAACCACCAAGCAGGTTTCCACAGCAGCCGCTCCATTTTGTATTCCCACAGCAATGCACGAGCAATTTAATTTCTGCACATCCACCAACACTTGTCACTTTATGGGTTTTTTTGTTGTT
>CAUYPO010124675.1:0-12065 GCA_963574435.1 Cheirogaleus major
CCCGAGAAGGAGGGGCTGGTTTCTGCTCTTTGAGTATTTTGTTCCCATGAGTTTTACATGTTTAAAGCTGAAAGGGCTCAAAACTAGCCTGAGTTTGAACAGTTTCTGAGACTCCACCGCAGGCCCACACAGAGGCAAGACCGGGACCCTGGCTCCCAGGTGGGGGGGGGGGGCTCTGAGGCTGGAGCCCGAGAGCGGCAGCATCATCACGCACGAGGAAGCCGCGGGCCACGGAGGCCAACACATGGGTCAGAATTACCCAATGGGCTCCATTAATACCTAAAGTAATTATCCAATCCCTCCAATTCCAAACCTGCCTTCTTCTCTCCTACCGTATTAGCACAAGGACATCAGTTCCAAGTATCAATAGTAACGTACATGCCCGACAAGGTGGTTGTATCCACACAGGCCCTCCTCCCGGGTTTGGGGAAAAAAAAGAATATTTTCTCGAAAATAATCTGTTCAAAGCCCTAGGTATATCGCGCATGAAGTGTGTAAACACTCCGCACTTCAATGTGAAAAGGAGAACTTTGAAAGCACTGGAAATCTAGCTGAAGGCAGGGCCCGTCCAGGGACACAGACACGTCCTGGGTCCGAGTCCCCTCTGGGCTCTGTACTCTCTGTTAACACCTTAAGGACCGCTCACGAGTTTTCTCGTTTTTTGCTGTAGTTAAGATGATTTAAATAACGTGCGGTTTGCTCAAAAACGTGCGGTCCCTGGCGTACGTCTTAGAGATTTCTATGCGGTACGAAAGGTGTTAATCCAGAGTGCAGTTTCTTCATGTGTGGACTGAACTCTGAGACAGAGACACAGGAGCCCACGCTGCCAACGTGGGATCGACAGGTGAGCGTTCCAGCCCCGGCAACCTTGACCTGAACTCCCGGAGATTCGGGAACAGCCCCAGGGACGGGTTGCTCGGGGAGAGACCTGGGAGCAGCCCTCCCGAGCTCACTCCCAGGCTCACGGGAGCCCCGAGGCTGGGGGCAGCCGAGCACGCCGGGGGCGGCCGGTACTTACTGGTGAAAGCGGGAACTGAGGAAACGAACAGTGGCCTGGGCTCTGACGCCCTCCATAGATGAGTCAAAGATTCCCTGAGCCTCGGTTTCCTTGTCTGTGCAGTGAGGGGTCCATTGCACTCCAGACTGGCTGTGTTCGTGGCTTAGAGGCAGAAGCCCACACCATGTCCATCGATGCGTCCATCGTGCAGAGCGCTGAAGTCGCAACGGCAGGGTGTGGCCACGGGATGCTCCCTGGGCTCACGTGGTGCTTTGACGCATCCCGGCCGCTGAAACTCACCTGCTACTTTACAGTCCGCAGGTGCGGCAGAGCCTAAGGTTTGCAATCACGTAAGGTGATGCCTCTAATCAATCTCTTCTGGCCGAGTGCGGTGACTCACACCTCTAATCCCAGCGCTTTGAAAGGATGAGGCAGGAGGATCGCTGGAGCCCAGGAGTTCAAGGCCAGACTGGGCAACATAGCGAGACCCCAGCTCTACAAAATTTCTTTTAAAAATTAACTGGGCATGGTAGTGTGCACCTGTAGTCCCAGCTATTTGGGAGGCTGAGATGGGATGATCCCTTGAGCCCAGGAGTTTGAGGCCGCAGTGAGCTGTGATGATGCCACTGCACTCCAGCCTGGACCACAGAGCGAGACCCTGTCTCCGAATAAATAAATAAGTAAATCTTCCCTATGTGTCCTTATGTGTCCCTGTCTCTCTGTCCTGTTGGTTTTGTTTCTCTGGAGCGCCCTAACAGCAGAGAGGGCCTGCGGTGGGGGGGGGGGGGAGAGACCGTGCTTTGTGCCATTGGGGAACACGGAGCACAAGAGACTAATGGAAAAGCAAAGAACCTATGACCATATGCGGAGTGATACGTTACCATTTCCCAAGGCTAGGCATATGACTTCCACGCAAAACTAAAATCAACACGTGTCAAAGAATGTATTTAACTCATTAACAAACAATAAGCGGGAAACAATAACCTATTGACCTGTTCCACAGCAACAGGAAGTGCAGAGACGCTCACGGTTGGCCGGGATGCTGGGGGGCTCGCTCACAGGGCCAGGCTGCCAAGCGTCCCACGGGCCACGGAAAGATAATGCTTGTGGTTACCCTGTCTACAGAAAGGAAATCAATGGGATACCCACCCGACAGATCTCATTTGCATCGCTGCAGGCAAAACTGTTTGCCTTACTCTCGTTTTCTGCCCCGTTAACCTCTGTGCCTGGGGGTCTGTGAAACAGGGTGGCCAACAGGAAGTCGGGGAGAGGAGGCCCCAGAAGGGGTCCGCTACAGGCCACTGGCAGGACCTACCCACCCCTCTCGCCCACACCCACGTGGGCGTAATCCCTGACGGGAGCTGTTCTCAGTGCTCAGGAACAGAAAATCTACACAACTACCTTCTATAGCCCTGCTGCTAAGTGACAAGGTGTGGTCACCTGGAATTCATGGCTGGACCGTCCACAGTGACGTTGAACTTGCAAACTGAAGTGAGGATTCAATTGAATCAGTTCCTGTTTAGCAAATCCTTAGAGGAAAGCATCCCAGGCTATGAAAATAAAAGAGAACCAGGCAGTGGCTTTGTGGGTACAGCATAAAATAGAGGAATCGCCTAATAGGGAGGAAAGCCAAAGTACCTGAGCGTGTCAGACGCCTTTGGACTTGCAAAGTCCTCGGGGAGGCCGAACAGAAATGTCACTCAATCACCAGCTCAGTATTTATCTCAGATTTGAATGAACCCCCCTAGAATTAGTGGCTAGAAACATTAGATTGAAGGAAAATATTTTCTCTCTGAACAATCTTCAATTCACACACCCCAAATCTGACTCAGCCCTGATTTCTAGGAAGACTGTGGCTGAGAGGGAGACGGCTCTTAGATGCCCTTCCAACATTTAAATAAAGAAAAAGATGCTCTAAGAAACCACCTGGCACCTGGCTCCATAAAAAGTGCTGTTTCAATTGTCTGGTCATTCTCCTTGTTTGGATTAGAAAAATAAAGCATGCTCATTGCAAGGAAAAAAAAAAGAAATGCATGATTTTGAATGGCGTCTGTCTCCCCTGCTTTGACAAGGCTAGCTAGAGATGCCACCAATAATTAAGTCTGGGCACCTCTTTAATCCAGTTTTGCTGAAAGAAATGGTGTTCCAAATTAGTAATGTTCATCACACCTGAATTAACACTAAAACTTCCATCAAATTAAAACCATTTTGCAAGACTGGAATTGTTTCTGCAACGCCCAAAGCCCAAAAATGAAGGCACGATCGTGAATAAAAATCAGGACATAAAATGGACCCCCGAACATCATCCCAGTCTCTGAGCTGGGCACCAAGGGTGAGGATTAAACAATCACAGGCAAATTTGGTTTCAAAGATCTTCAGGTCGGCGGCCGTAAGTGGCTTGTTGTTCAGACAAGTCAGAGGAGCATGTGCTGCGTGGTTTTAGGGCCGGCAAGAGAACAGCAGAGGATGCTGGGGTGGGAGGGGAGGAGAAAGCCCCTGACAAGCCCAACACCCAAACCAGCCCCTCCCTTCCTCTCCGGTTGGAGGCATGGAATCCAATTTAATTCCTAAACTCCAGCACTTTCCAGGGTCTTTAAAATGGGATTATCCCAAAGCAATTATGTTGGAGAGACTGACCAGGAAATGTTAAATGTACTCCCACCTGCCCACTCGATATAACTGTTGGCCAGTTCGATTGGGATGCATTTCCATGGTGCTGAACAATGGATTAATCACACAAGGCTGGCCTGCTCGTGTTCCTGGAGAGGAGGCAGTTGTCAGCAGTTTAGGGGTCTGAACTGGGTCTGAACTGGTGCTTACCAGCATAAGCCCCCAGCGTGTCTGGCTGGGCTGGAGGCTGCCTCCTTTCTCAGCCCTGAAAGCTCTCTGACTGCAAAGTGTCCTCCTGCATTTTGCAACCCTGAAACACGAACTCTTTTGTGCAGCATCCCGTTTGAAGGGAATCTGTGGAATGCACGTGAGTGTGTTGGTAAATTTTGTATGTATTTTGTATACAAGTGAGTCTTTTATCCGTCCATAGAAATATATATAAACATACACGTACGTATATATGCAAAAATGCAAAATCTCTTAGTAGAAATGAACATTTTTAAAATGGGCTACAGAGCTGCTAAATAAAGGATACATTTCTCAAAGTTGGTGTGCTGTTAAGAAGAATCTTGAATAGACAGGACACAATGCCTTCCTGTCAAGCATAAATGGAGGTGTCTCAAATTAGCTGGCGAAAGTCGTCCCTGCTCTGTGTGAGACCTCGTTTGGAGCGCAGGCTCCGTGGGCTGTCGGCTGCCTGATTATATGGGGGGGGGGAAGGAGAAAGAAACCAGCTCCTCACAGCTCTGTAAAACAATGGAAAATTACGTTATCTTACCTAAAAAAAAAATCTAGAAAGCCAAGAAAGAGTTCGACTTTGTTAATAAATAAGCCCCCCCAAAAAAAGGTTGCTATGCGTTGGACATAGAAAATACTAGCTGTCTGAAATATTGGTGATAAGAATATTGGATGATCTGGGGAAATCTTATTTGCCTCTGATTTTTATCACATTCTTACCTCTTTTTAGGTCCTATTTTCCCCTCTGTATCCACTAATTTGTAATGAGCTGATGCTCACAGTAGTTGAAACATAAAGGAGAAGAAAACTCTGCTCATCGACTGCAAAACGCTTTATTACGGGTGTCAAATGCCAGTGTATGTGTCCGAGTGCACATTCCATATACAGAGCGCTTTGCTAAAAAAAAAATTAAAGGAAAGCATAAATCAAGGAAGGAGGAAGGGAGGGAATTTCTAAATACTGAAGAACAGCACCTGTATCAGAAGACTATGTCCTCATCAAAGCTATACCATTTTACCTGTTCTATTTGATTATGTGGGTACATAAGGACCCCAAAACTAACTCTTTGAAAGACCTACCCAGAAAGAGCAGTAAAGTGCACCCCCTTATTTCCCTTCACTAAATTTCATTTCACTCAGGACATCTGCAAGTATCCCAATTCAATGGGTGTCTTCTCTCAAGAATGTGTGGGTATTTCTACCTTGTTTGTTACGTCCGTCGTTCCTGGTTTGCGTTCCTACACTTTCACATTGACGCTGAAAGCCAGGTAAGAGCATAGGCACCTTCCACAACGGATGCTCCACCAGCAGCACCTGGAGAGGACAGTTCCTCCCCCGCACTGTCCCGTGTCCAATGCCCCACAGGGTGCTTCCCCGAGCCCTTCCATTAGGGAAGCCCAGAGCTCACCATGTCCCATACACCTGTCACTGCCCAGGTGTTGTTTCAGCCATGGGCTTTTTCTTCTTCCCGTCCACCTCCACTTGAAAACCTCGAGCCGAGGTGGATGAGCTCCAGAAACTCACTCCTTGTGTCGCCCTGGCCAGAGCGTCCGGCAGAAGGGGTGGTATTGCCAACACTGGGTCAGAAGGGGTCGTTCTCATCCTCCTCTCTCTCTGTCATCACTCCCGTAGGGGAAGTCGTGCCCAGGACCGCTCTCTGTAGAGACCCACACACCGGGGAGCTGAGGTCCCCCGACCACAGCCCACGGAGAACTTGGAAGTGGATCTTCGGCCCCGGTCGAGCCTTCAGATGACGCTGCTCTGTCCAGGAATTCACCTGCAGCCTCATGAGGGACCCTGAGCCGGGACCACCAGCCAACTCACTGGCAGCTTCCCAGGAGAAAGGAGCGTGAACTCTGAGGCCAGACGGGCCCCGTCCAAACCCAGCTCCACCTGCATGCAGCTCTGTGACCTTAGACAAGTCACCTGACCTCTCTGCCCTTGGTTTCCTCATCTGTGAAATGGGGCCAAGAGCAGCACCTATCTGGAAGGGCCGTGTGAGGATTAAATGAGCTAACAGATGTGAGGGGCTGAGCACCTGCTTCTTGAGAGAAGAAGGGTGACAAACACAGGACCAAGAAAACGCCCCACTCGAAGCCCGGATACTCTGCTGTCTCGTTGAGCACGGACGGACCTCCTTTAAGTCTGAAGCCGTATTTATGAATATTCAATGGTGGCAGCCGAAAATCAGATTCCTTAGAGTCAGAAATTTGAACCCTGGCCAACGACCGCTGTGCTGGTTGAGAAGATCTTAGGGATTCGTTGTTAATGGGAAATTACTCTACAAAAATGGAAACAGTCCGTAGGCTGTCGAGAAGGTGCAGACCCAGCTGCTGTCTTTCCTCCCAAGGCCGCGGGTCAACAACGTCCCCAGCCCCGCGGAAAGACGGAATCAGGAGAGAAAATGTCAGGCAAATACTCGGGGTATTTGTACACTTCTCCCAGAAATCCCGAGCGCTTTGCATGTTTTCGCTAATAGTTCATGACAGAAGAATTCTGTTGAGCATTTCATAACCTGCTTGCCGCTCTCCTGTCCGTCTACAAACACGCCTCGGTGACACATTTTTTTACCCTTGGCTCATTTTGTTTTCCCAATTGTGTTTGGTGTCTTCCTCTCCCCACCTCAGGAACAAAAGTGCGTATAAACAGAGATTTGATTCGCACGGCTGACGCGAAATCTGTCTCCGTTCCTTTCGATAGTGGGGTTTAAGTCTTGTACTTCTTTTTTGCCTTCATTCAACGATATATTCAGTGTCCCTTTGGGCAAAGCTGGCTCACTGGTGCCACAGGGGTGCAGAAGTGAGTGAAATATGCTCCTCCTTCCGGCGGATTACAGTCCAGAGGAGGCTGGGACAAGAGAGAGAGAGGACCAGCCGGTGTGTGGCTTTGACACAGGTTGGAACCTGGGTCCGTCGCTTCTGGCTGCGAGACCTTGAGCAAATCATCGCCACAGCGGCAGATTCTCCATCTGTGACTTGGGAGTAAAGGCAGCAACCTCGACAAACTACGATGACCGAAGACTTGTGCACACAAAACCTCTTTATTATAACACCTCCCCTCCTAGAAGTTATTACTATTTGTCCCATTTGAGAGTGAGGGGAGCCGATGTCCTATGACACCCCAATAAAATTAGCTGTAGTCTCCCAGCCGATAAGATTGAATTTTGTTTGGGGGGCGGACTTCTCCCAAGTTTTTTCTGTTTTCACCTATTTCTCCTCCTCCTCATGCCTTGCGGCTCTTGCCTTCTCCCCAACGTATATTAGCCTGAACTCAGAAGCCAGCTTTGTTCTCTAGGATTCCCCTAAATCTGCTCTGCCAAACACTGGGTGGGGAAGATTGGGGGAGTGACGGAACCACAGCGGCACATCACGGGGGGAACGGGACACCCTGTTCTTACGGGGCTTTGGCCGCACCATCCTGGAGAGGGTCACGGGTCGCCTGTTCTCTGAGGACAGCCTCCTGCCAGGCTGCGCCTCTCTGTCCTCTGTCTTCATCCTCCGCCGTTCCTCCCTTGTGGGCTCATCCCCCACGTACCCCGGTGACTGCCGGTCTTTGCACACACGCCGCGGGTCATGTCTTCTCTGTCACCCTTCTTTCCTGCCCAGCCTTCCCTGTGGGCTGTCTTTCTACAACCAAAAAGGAAACCCAAGGAGATTTCTAAACTCAGGCCTTTCTCACACCCAGGCGAGAAACAAGCTTCCCAGTGTCCGAGCTCACGACCCGGCCCTGCTAACCCGTCCTCACGATCCATCAGGGAGAGCGACGATGACACAGTCGGCCGAGAGAGGAACCTTGCCCAGGTCCTCACAGGATGGGCGACAAGGTGAGGGGGTCTTGGACTCTGGTGGAAAAGGGGATATTTGAGTTATACGTTGAAGAACGTGTGCAAATCCTATAGGCAGATCTTGGAAAATGACATTCCCAGCAGAGGGTGCAAGGTGACAAGAGACCCAGTGTCCCCAGTGTGGGGAAAACACGAGAGCGTGTGAAAAAGAAACCACAGTCTGATGGGAACGCAGTGTCAGGTGCAGCGAGGGAAAACTTGCAGAGCAGAAGTAACGCGAGACGCGACAGAATCGTGCAACTGGGGCATTCAAACGTGGCATTTGATACTACGTGATTTGGATGATTCTGTAGGCAGCGCACGTTTTTTGAGCTCTGAAGTGAAATTATCCAGAGAGGTTTGCGTGTGCAGTACAGGATCGGTGCAGACACCCCCACGGTTTCCTCCCACTTTCAGATCCTCATCCTGAGATCAGACCTGCGGGTCTAGATGGTGGGTGTAGACGGTGAGTCTAGAGGGCAGGTCTTCCGCACCACAGAGGCAGGACTGCGGGGCCTGAGGCTGGAATGGGGGACCCTCGGGTGCCCACAGCAGGACACCAAGCAGGGTGAGGAGAACCTGTAAACACTGATACATTTTTCCAACACGTGTGTGTCTCTGTGTGTAGCGAAAACACAACCTCGACCTAAAATTTCAAGACCCTCCATGCTACTTTCTTGTTACATTGCTCTCTGTGTGTATGTGCGTGTCTGCTAATTCAACAGAATCCACAGAACATAACCCGATTGTTGGAACAATGTTGAAGAAGAGGAAAAATAAATTTTTCCTTCCACCCAGCTCAGGTTCATTGGCCGTGGTTCCTATAACAAAAGGCACATTAACAAGAGGAAAACAAGCAGAAGCACGTGGGAACGTAAACTTCACATCTCCACGGGGCACACTCAGGGGATGAGTGGATCTCAAGGAGTCGGCTTAGAACTCCAGCTTCTGTAGCACCTTCCACAGAAAACAGCAAATGCTTAGAGAAGGGACAAGACAAAGGAAGGGGCTCGGGGTCACTGGAGCAGCGAATTTTGGGAAGAGAAACAAGTGCCAGTCTGTGTAGATCCCCAAATGCCGCGTCTTGGGTGGTAAGAGCCCAGTGTCGTCCTCAGCGGTGGCCGCACCAACCTGGGAAGGGAGGAGGGCACCTGGTCCCTGTGAGTGTGTCCTGCTCTCGGGCCGGTGGAGGCCCATGTCTGCTGCTTCTCAGTGGCCTTCCACGGCGATATTTCAGGGAGGCATATTCTGTTCCCTACGCCGGCTCCCTGCAGACCTCTCTGAAGCACCACCTGCAGGACAGTGAGCAGCCCTGGAGCCAAGCGCGTGGCTCAGCCGGAGTCTCTGAGCCACAGGACTGAGAACCGCCCGGAGCCGGTGCAGACTGAGCCGCGGACTCCCGCAGACAGGCACATAAACTCGGCTCTTTCCACGGATTCGTCTGTTTCTTCTGAGAAAGGAAACAACCCTTTGCTACAACGCAGACTTCACAGTGTGAGGAAAACAACATCTGGAGCCCGAGCCGGGAGCGACGCAGGTACAGGCAGCCAGGGGAGTCTGGCGGGGCCTGGTCCGGGGGCCCCATCCGCTCTGGCCCCGCAAACAGCCACCAGCAGCATATGTTCACACGCTAATGAGCGCCAGGCTCCTTTAGGTAAATCGGCCTCCCTCGAAGTCACGCAGCCAGCGGAAGGTTGCGCTGTTTGCAAATGGCCCTGGGGTGCCGGGGACCTGGAGCCGCGTGACCCGCTCCTCTTCCGCACCCCACGGAGGGGGACGCGGACCCCAGGGAAGGCTGGCTGAGAACATTTGTTCTCGGGGACACTGGGGGAGGCGTGTGACACCTGGCCCTGCCTTCCGTCCCCCCACTCTGTGAGTGGCAGAGCGCTGCGATGTCAGCGGTCAGAGGGGCAGGTGCCTTCGAGGAGGTCTCAGGTTCTGAGTGGGAGAGGGTCCCTCTCCTGAGGTCACCGAGCATGGTCACCCTACTGTGCTGTCAAACACTGGACCATATTCCTTCTCTGTAACGTGTCGTGTGCCCCCCCCCAGACTGGTGTCGGTCCCTCGGCTCTCAGCGTCCACGAGACCGACCTTCCAGCTCCCACGCAGGGGTGATAGGCGCGACATTCGTCTCTCCGTGCCGGGCTTATGTCACTTAACGGCCTCCGTTCCATCCATGTGGCTGCAAATCACAGGGCTTCGTTCTGTTTATGGCTGAATAATACTCCGTTGTGTGTGCACCACATGCGCTCTACCCGTTCACCCCCGATGGACACGCGGGCTGACGGCTCGACCTGGCCGTTGTGTGTCGCGACGCTCGTGCTTGTCAGATCTGTTTGTCGGATACGCGCCTGTCCCGCCACAGTCAAAGCCTCGCGAAACCCTCGTAACATGTTCGCCAACACGCCGGGGCTCCTGACTCCTGGCCTACCACAGGGTAGATGTAATAATTACTTGTCGCATTTGTTAATGAACAAACGAAAGCTGTATTCTAAAAAGCGAGTGTGGTTTCATATTCCAAATATCTCCGTCGGGCCTGTCAACTTGCTAATACTTTGGCTAAATGCAGAGCGGAGACACCTGCTGGGTTACAAACGCCCGAGGATTTCCTTTGATTTCACCGCACACATCAGCGCTCTCCGGACACTCTTCCAGTTCCCTGAAGACGGACTTGGGTTTGGGCTCCTGTCTCCATTTCTGCAAATGCTGGCCTCCTCCTTCGGCCCTTCAGTGGTTCAGAGCTCAGATTTCATTTTCATAACCACAATTAGTGAGATTCATATTGTAGAAGAAAGCTAAATTGTTCATTTGTGTTAACTCTGCACTTGGGACCGATAACCTCACTGAGCGAAAGCAAAGCTACGTTCTGTCTTCTGGAAACGCGTCCACGGTCGCTGCCTGCGGAGTGATCTCGGGCCCTGGGGACCCGGGCCTCCGTATCTTATTTAAAAGCAGAATTTTTGGAGAAGTCATTTCTCCCAACTAAGCATATGAAAATATGCTGCCATTTTAACATGGAAATCTTGGGAGGAAAACAGAGAGAGAAATTATGTATATGCCTGAGTTTCCATTTGGCGCTAAGACTGAAATCTGTTTTTACTAAATTCAGTGTAGCTCGCTGAGTCCAACCTAAAAGCGTGAGACAGAGGCCTTCTCTTTCCACCCAGCTGCTTCCCTGTGTCCAATCACTTGGGTGCACATAGACTTCCACCAACTGTTCACTTTTGGTCAGATCCGTTCTGAAGCCTTTCAAGCTGCCTATGCCGAAGCTCATAAAGTAGATATGCACACTGTTATCTGCCTTCTCGTCTCACATTGCATACGAGTCCAAAGGAAATGTGACTACAAATCTTTCCTGTTTTCCCATGTTACTTTCTCTTAATGCATTTTCCACCATTGAAACTCCTTTCAATCTGTGAAGCTCAACACAGCCTCCTCTGGGATGGTGACTTTGCCTGTCCATGCACACTCGTTGTCACACATGTGCACACGCAAGCACATGCACACACACGCACACACTCCTGTCAGACTGCCAGTAGCGACGCCTCACAAGGGCGTGTGCCCAGCAGTGACTGCGACCACAGCCCTGCAAGGGAGGACTCCGCAATCACTGCCAGGCGGGACGCCTGTCACGCCGCACACCACTCGGCGTGATGGATCTTTTACATAATGTGAGTCGCTGTCTAATTGTGGCTCTGATTGCACCGGCCGTCGCCAGCACGCTCGGAGCTCCCCCAGCCCCTGGAGAACCAAGGAAATAAGAAGAATATTACAAAGAACTGAGCTATTTATAACATGAAAGGAAAAGAAATCGCAGTGGCCGCGTGGGTAAAGATGCAGAAAGCCCCCCAGCCTGGCGTGGGCGCAGTCGCCAGGACAGCGCCCCTCCTGGGAAGGTGCACACGCGACCTTCCCAGGAACTGCTGCCTGAGCTGGCCCCATAGAGGCACCCGGGTGCCATGCCTAGCAGACCTGGTTCCGCCAGGGCCCCACCCTTGCCGTCCGGCAGAGCTGTGCCGACCCCGCCCATCTGACCCCCTCGTGGAGATCAGAGGAGAGCGTCAGGTATCTAGAACAAGGCACAAGTGGTTCGTCTCCACAAAGATGACAAGCCAAGAGCAGGCGATGAAAACATGAGCCTAAGTTTGCATCTAGTGGAGACAATGTCTCGCCTTCCGATGGCTGATACTGCACTCCGTGGTCAGCAGTCTGGCAAATAGACCAACAGAGGCTAGAAAATGCAGGAGCTTCTGTTACGGCCCTGAGCGACCGCTGCATTTGAAGGAAGCATTTAGACCCATCCTCTGACCGTGGACGTAGACACTAGCAACCAAGCTTAAAAAGAAAAAAAACAGGATGTGAACACAACAGCAATTTTCTATGACGGAAAATTGGCAGC
>CAUYPO010124676.1:0-12193 GCA_963574435.1 Cheirogaleus major
CTCAGACGGCATTCTGGTCTCTGCAGTAAAGGCTTATTAAGTCTGAACAAAATTAAAACAGAAATTCAGGCCAGGCGCAATGGCTCACGCCTGTAATCCTAGCACTCTGGGAGGCAGAGGCGGGTGGATCGTTTGAGCTCAGGAGTTTGAGACCAGCCTGAGCAAGAGTGAGACCTCAACCCGTCTCTACTAAAAATAGAAAGAAATTAGCCAGACAACTAAAAATATAGAAAAAATGAGCCGGGCGTTGTGGCGCATGCCTGTAGTCCCAGCTACTCGGGAGGCTGAGGCAGGAGGATCGCTTGAGCCCAGGAGATCAATGTTGCTGTGAGCTAGGCTGAAGCCACGGCACTCTAGCCCGGGCAATAGAGTGAGACTCTGTCACAAAAAAAAAAAAAAAAAAAAAAACCAGAAATTCAAATGGGTACAAATTAGCTTTGGGGCTAAGAAAAATCATGTCTGAGGCCTCTGAGCCATCTCGACAGGTCAAAGTTCTGCTGACACAGGTGAGCACCTGCAGAACCGAATGTGTAGGACCAGGAACCACCTAGTTTCAGAGAGCTGAACACACGGTTCCTGCCACGGCAATTGCGATGCTCACCAGTAAAGCCCGGGGTGAGCGCCGCCAGCTTCCTCGCCAGGGCATCCTTCCGGAGGCTCTCGTCCAACTTCAGTGGGCGCAGGTGGACCTTGAAGATCGAGGACCTGCCTTTGATGTCAGGGGGGCCTAACAAAAAAGAGAGAGAGACACAGGCTCTTACACTCACTGGGCCTCTAGAACTGGGCCCCCCACCAAAGTGCAAGGACAGCCTGGGGTTCCAGCAGAGTTCCCTGCCATGGGCATCCGGCCCAAGCCAGGGAGCAATGGCAGAGACACCCTAAGTGCACAGGTGTTTGACTCCACAGTGCATTAAAACACCTTCCCATATACATAACCTTAACATTTGTACCCCTACAATAGGCTGAAAAAATAAAAAAATAAATAAAATAAAACACCTTCCCGGCTACGCTGGCTCTGGTGAATATCAAACCCATTCCCAGGCCACATAACCTGAGGCGAGCAAAACAAAGTCTGCCCTGGGCAGCACGGAACACCCACACAGGACTGATGTTTCCTGACAAACGGGAAAGGACAGGGAGAACATGAAGGTGGCTGTCGGGGTGAAGAGTAAAGGATAAATTCTTGTCTTCTAAACTATCCAGTGTTTACAACACTGTGCAAAAAGATAAAAGCTGGAGAAGAGGTACCCGTTACACCACGCCCACTTGTGTGCATGCAGTGCAGTGACGTTCCTGCAGGCCCAACCACTCCTGTTCCTCCCAAAAAGTGGACGGCCAGAGGCAGGACCCAGGAGCAACCTGGGCACTCGCGTGTCTCCACATTTTCAAAATGTTGCATTAATTCCTTGAGGTTGCTGTGAGCTATGATGACACTACGGCACTCTAGTCTGGGCAACAGAGTGAGACTCTGTCTCAAAAAAAAAAAAAAACAGAAATTCAAATAGGTACAAATTAGCTTTGGGGCTAAGAAAAATGATGTCTGAGGCCTCTGAGCCTATCAAACCCTCTTCCAAATACACAGCAAACGATCTGACCAATCTTTCAGGCCACGAGGATGAAGGCCCAAACCTGAATACAGCGCACTCACCAATGTAAATCTGGCGGTCAAACCGGCCGGGCCGCATCAGAGCCGGGTCGAGGATGTCAGGGCGGTTAGTGCCGGCGAGCACCACGACGTTAGTGGTGGAGTTGAACCCTGAACATAGGAGGAGCAGGTGAGCTAACAGGAAAAAGTCCAGTATGCACGAGCCCACGGAGGCCTGTCCAGCATGGCGTCTTCCCTGCTCCTGAGAGCATCTCCTGCCGCCCCTCCTGTGCCTGTCCCTGTGTCTCCAGAGCCGCTGCCCACCCTGAGCCAGCCCGGCACCAGCTCCGCTTTTCCTTCTGCCTGTCCCACACCCACTGCAGGGCCCACTGAACAGGCAGGAGGCCCCTGCTCAGCAGCCCACACCCAGTGCTGGCTCTGAGGACCAGGAAGGAACCTCCCAGAGGCTCCAGGCCTGGCTCTCACTGTTCGTACAGTCCCCTCACTGCTCCCACTGAGATGGGTCTCTACCAGCAGGTAACTAGACCTTCTTTGGCTAACTGGGAACCCCACAGCCTGACTCCAGGGATACAGACAAGTGCCAGGGTGTGACCCTCCTTATCCTGATTCATTACTGGTTCCTGCCGGCCTCTGACACCACGTGGTGCCCGCTCAACGGTGGCAGCGTCAGGTCTCCCTCCACCCAGGTTCTCCTGGGCTCACAGGGCCCAGGGAGCCGGCATGGAGGACGGCAGGTTAGGGCTGCACAGAGGACAAGGACATCAGCAGAGGGGAGGGTGCAGAGGAAGGCTGGGCACCTACCTCCTCCTCCTCCTCTCCCATGAGTCCCCGCAGATATCAAAACAGGGACAATCTAATTAGAATTACTGACAGACAGTAAAGACAGTAAGAGATTCTGGAAATGTTTTTGGCCCGTGTAGGAAAGTATTAACACAGCAAGTCTGACTGCTGCCCTCAGAAAGGCCGCTACAAGGTCGGCACCCAGGAACTGCAGCTCTGGGAGCCCCCACCGCTCCCTGGTAATGACAGTTCACTGTGCACACACTGTCTGTGAAAACAATGTGGTTTGTGCAGAGCACCTGCCTTCCTCCCAGGCGTCTGGACTCTCGGTGCGTCCTAGGCAGAAGGTGCCTACATGACCAGCCACCAGGGAAAACCTGGGGAGCAGTCTCTCACCCGCTCCCTGGTCAGCACGTGGCACGTGCAGTCACAAGTAAGTGCGTCCCGTGTGGCGCCACTGGGGAGGGCTCTGAACGCTGCGCCTGGTCTGGCCCAGCCTTCTCCCACTCCCTCCTCCCTCGGCTGATTTTGCTGTGTCTTTTCACGGTAATAAATCACAGCTGTGAGCACAACTGCACACTGAGTCCTGTGACTCCTGCTAGCAAATCACTGAAGCTGGTGGCCTTAGGGACCCTAACAAAGCCCTAAAGCCCAAGTGCAGATAAAATCTGACAAAGTTCTAGAGAAAGCTTTTCCAAATTCAGAAACCAGTGCCTAGACACAGATGCCTAGACACGTCCCGAGAAGTTTCAGCAGGGTGGACAGACAATGGATCACACCGTAACTAGAATCACTTTGGGAGGAAACGGGTCTGGGC
This sequence comes from Cheirogaleus major, assembly GCA_963574435.1. Classification (NCBI taxonomy): domain Eukaryota; kingdom Metazoa; phylum Chordata; class Mammalia; order Primates; family Cheirogaleidae; genus Cheirogaleus; species Cheirogaleus major. The sequence continues at coordinate 3,204 of CAUYPO010124676.1, forward strand.
ACCTGTGCGAACCTGGGTGAGGGGAGCAGCAGGACAAGGCTCTTCGTGGAAGGGGCATGGGCTCTGCCCTAAGCACCCCAAGGGCATCTGCTTAGTCTCCCTCCCTAGAGAAGCAGGTATCTCCACACCCCAGGTGATGGCAGGTGAGTGCCACCGTTCGTGGATACCTGGGGATACTGACTCTAACACAGCTTTCTCCACGTGTTTGCCTGAAAGCAGCCTTCCTTAAAAACGGAATATCCAGGGATACTCTCCAGGGAGTATGGCTGTAGAAAAAGGCTGCAGGAGAGTCAGCACAGCTCCTGAGCACCTGCAGGTGGCGCCACGCCGTGGGCTGCGGGCAGCGTCCCTCACCATCCATCTCCACGAGCATCTGGTTCAGGGTGTTCTCCTGCTCACTCTGGCCCCCGAAGTGCCCTCGACCTCGCTTCCTGCCGACCGCGTCGATCTCGTCAATGAATAAGATACAAGGAGCATGCTTTCGGGCCATCGCAAACATGTCACGAACCTGAAACAGGAATCCACAGAGTCTACTTTGCTACTGGTATAAAGACCAGGAGGACCGTCCACTCTGCACTCCCTCCTCTGAACTCCGCCTTGTTCTGCCCGGGCGCAGCAGCACTGCACACGTGTGCCCGAGGACCCCTCACAAGCCTGAGCTGAGCAAGCCGACCAGTTCTGGTGAGGGACAGGCACGCTGCGGCTGCCTGCAGCAGCCTCCCATCCACCTACCCTTGCTGGCCCAACGCCGACAAACATTTCCAGGAACTCAGACCCATTCACGGTGATGAAGGGCACACTGGCCTCCCCGGCAGTCGCTTTGGCAAGAAGTGTCTTGCCAGTCCCAGGAGGACCGGTGAGCATGGCTCCCTGAAACAGAAAGGTGACACTGGGTTCTTCAAGGGGGAACAGATGGTACAGGGAGGAAGGAGTGCTGTTTTCTACTTAGATTCGACTAGGAATTTGTTCCTGACTTCTAGGATTGACTAACAAGAATCACATCAAACTCACCACTCATATAGCCTGAGGTCGTTAAAAGATCTTTTCTGCTTATAAAATCTTTCCCACATGTTCACCACAAAAGGGTCAAACATTATAGACATAATGAAAGTCCTTCATGCCCCCATTCAAAATGAGGTTACTTCTGCAGGAAAAACTCCTGGGGCAGACTCCTGGATCAAAGGCTCTGAATGTTTATTTAATGATTATAATCAAACTGTTCTGCAAAACGGTGGTACCAAATTCACACTCCCACTAGGAATGAGTAACAGCCCACCTCTCCAAATCTTTGGCCACAGTGAGTTCTGTCAAGCTTTGCAACCTTGCCAGTCTAAAGGATAGAAATGCCACCTCATTTTCAAGGTTCCCTTCTTTGGTTAAGACTGGGCACCTGTTCATGTCCACTGTACCTGTTTTCTCTTCTGTGACCTGCTTCTTCTACACTGGCTTAAGGTTTAAAATCACCTATTCACACCCTTGTAACACAGTTCTGTTTCCATTTTATGCATATCATTATGCCTGAAAATTAAAAGAAAATTTAAAGGAGAGGCTTGGATTACTCCATTCCTAGTCAAGGGTGTAGGTTAATATCTGATTATCTCAAAGGAGATCATAAAGTGGTTTTTTTAAGTGTTTAAAAACAAAACACTCACATGGGGGGGGGCACACAAAACTCAAGCCCACACCAAGGTGTTGGAGCCACATCCCTCGCACCTGGTCTCAGAGCATCCACCTGAGCATGGCATGGATGTGGGCGCCAGACCTCAGCCCACAGTGTGAATGGTCTTCACATTCCATAGTTATGACACCAATTCAGGAGCCATCCCTGCCAGCGTGAGAACATTCCAGAGGACAGGAGAGGGCCGGGCTCACCAACAGCACACCAGGTCCTACCCACGTGCTGCATGAAATGCTTCCGTGTTGACCACTCTCAGCCAGTTCTTTGTGAGAGAGTCTCACAGGGGAGGGAATGGTAATTCTGAGAAATCGTCACACTTCATACCCAAGAGGAGCTGGAAAGCCAGGTGGGCCCTGAGCCCACTCACTCTTTCCTGACACCCACGGCACAGCATAGAGCCCACAACAGAGCCCGTGCCTGGCTGGGGAGGGGGACAAACACTCCAGGGGAGAGGCCTTTCTCGGTACCTGACTGCTCCATCCCTTCCCTTTATCATACCGATTTCCTCCAGGTAATACAAGCACCTGAAAGAAATTCTGAAAAGCAAACAGAAGTGCCCAGTGCAGCTTCGGACTACGAACAGAGGTGAGTGGCAGCTGGGCTTGCTGTGGCCAGAGCTCCGACACGGAGCCGACGGCTGGCTCTGCACTTACAGCACGCCGGAGTCTAAAACTGGTATGTCACCTCCTGGACCTAACCCCCGGGCTCAGTGGTTCGTAATTTTTTGTTGTTGTTCAAAACAAACCGTGCAGTGGTGCCCAACTTGTGAAGAGGAGCTGGGGGGAACACAAGGGTGTCCTCCAAGGACCAGCTACACAAGGAGTCTTTAGCCTGGTCCGAAGCCCAGAGATGACCCGAAGGGGCTGTGAATTGCCTTTGTGTGGACATAAGTATTTCTGGGACAAGAATCCATGGCTTCTGTCAGGCCCTCAAAGGGTCCATGACCCCACAAAGGAACCAGGAGATACACTTGCCCTCTGTTCACCCAGAAGCCACATTTCCCACAGCTCTGCTTCCTCTGTGGGGCACGCCAAACTACACCCACCCCAAGACACAGCACACTAAGGTCCTACCGGCTGGGTCCTAGGCCTACCAAGAGACAGCTATATTTGATCCCAAACCTGTCCATTCGAGTTGTACTTATTTTAATTATGTAATTTAATATTACATAAACTAGGGGCCGGGTGCGGTGGCTCGTGCCTGTAATCCTAGCACTCTGGGAGGCTGCGGCAGGAGGAATGCTTGAATTCAGGAGTTCGAGACCATCCTGAGCAAGAGTGAGACCCCATCTCTACAAAAAAATAGAAAAAATAGCCAGATGTGGCGGCGCATGCCTGTAGTCCCAGCTACTCAGGAGGCTGAGGCAGGAGAGTCACTTGAGCCCAGGAGTTTGAGGCTGCAGTGAGCTATGAGGACACCACAGCACTCCAGCCCCAGCAACATAGCAAGACCCTGTTTAAAAAAAAAAAAACCAAAAACATTAACTCACTGTGGTCTTAAGTCCATCAGATAAGGACTTTTATCATTCTACTCTGCAAATGCTATTTCCATTCTCTGTTGTAATTAATAAAATGCAAAACCATCACAAAAAATTAAGTTGTTAAGTATCCGTCAACTCTGAACCACAGCAATCTCTGGCTTTGACTTGGAGCTCAGAGTATTACCATGTTTTCTGGAATCAATACCTTTGGAATTTTGGCTCCTAAGTCCTGATACTGCTTGGGATTTTTCAGGAAATTCACAAACTCCATAATTTCCAATTTAGCTTCTTCACAACCGGCTACATCTGCAAATCGCACATCGATGTTGTTCTTTAAGATCTTGGCGGTTGTCTCACCAACAGTGAAGAGGCCCCCTCCTCGCCTGCTGCGCCCGGCTCCCATGGGGCCCTTCCTCGCAGCATAGAGGAGAATGCCAACCAGGATAAGCGTGGGCATCAGGCTTCGCAAGAAAGAGCTGGAAAATCCAAGAAAACCACTGGTCACAGTCACTCAGGAGAAAGGTCAGAAATATCACCTTCAGGCCAAGAACAGACTGCTCTACAACTTTATTTTTTTATTATTTTTTTTTTTTGAGACAGAATGTCGCTCTGTTGCCCGGGCTAGAGTGCCGTGGCGTCAGCCTAGCTCACAGCAACCTCCAAGTCCTGGGCTCAAGCAATCCTCCTGCCTCAGCCTCCCGAGTAGCTGGGACTACAGGCATGTGCCACCATGCCCGGCTAATTTTTTCTATATATTTTTAGTTGTCTGATGAATTTCTTTCTAATTCTGGTAGAGACGGGGTCTCGCTCTTGCTCAGGCTGGTCTCGAACTCCTGAGCTCAAACGATCCTCCTGCCTCGGCCTCCCAGAGTGCTGGGATTACAGGCGTGAGCCACCACGCCAGGCCTACAACTTTATTTTGCTACACAAAAGGGAGCAGTTTCTTTTTTTCAAATGTGCCAAAGTATGTCAAGCATTTGGCCTCCGCGGTACTGGAAGCTCTGGTCCCATGCATTTCTGTCTCCCCTGACTTACTCTGTCAGGCTTGACAGGGAGGGGGAGGCGGCTGACTCCTGCAGCCACCACCACCCTGCCTCCCTCAGGCAGTGCTCCAGCAGACCCAGTGAGGCCTGACAAGGCCTGTTTTACCTCAGGAAGACACAGAATGTCTTTCCTGTTCTATCTATATTTTATCTTTTCTCTTGCCCTCCAGTGACTTGAGACTACCCCATTCCCCCAAGGGGCTCTAGTCACTTTCGGCCCCAGAACAAATCCTCAATTCCCAGAATGCAGGCCAACACAGAACCAGCATTCCTGGCAGCTCAAAAGTGAAAACAAAGCCCAAGTCAGCAATAAACAGCACCCAGTGACACTCAGGAGCTCCGGTAGAAACCTGCAGGCACTGCAGGCCCCAGCACTGGGATTCTGAGAATTAAACTCCAGAACTCTACCTACCTCACCTTCTCTCATCCCCACCACAACCTCCACTCCACCCTTAAAAGCATGTCTAGAAGTTAAAGAAACCACCTAAATCACTACTCTCCCACTTCTTTACACCCCTCCTGGCTGCAGCTGACACCAAGCTTTTCTCTCCTGATTCAGCTTTCAATCGGAGGGGCATGGCCCAAGAAGACAGGAAGTCATGTCCCCAGGAAGTAAACATGAGAGCAGGGCCCACGCCCAGCAGCACTGACTTCTGTGCTAGGTCCTGCGACAACGTGCAGACAGTATTTGTTCTGGTATCTGCCCTCATCTTATGCGCATGATCACTTTAAAAACATAACTGTGCAGGGGGAATTCAAGCATGGGGAAGTATACCCTGAGCACATGTCAGGGGTTACAGTCAGGAGCTGCAGGGCTGTGAGAAGGGACCTCCAGCACCAGGGAGACTGGTGAAGTCACAGGTGCTCGGGCCCCACCTCTGGACGTTCCAGTTCAACAGGAGTGGGGGCGCAGGGGTGGTGGTGCATTTTGAAAGGGCTCTCACAGGAATTCTGTTGTGGGGCCAGATTTTGGAAGGCTTCCTACAAGGCTCAGGGAATTTTTGCTACAACGATGACATCAACACCCATGCAACACTTTTTTAAGGCTCCCTAGCTAAATATTTCCCTGCTTCAATTCTCTTCACAATAAAAGCAGAGCTAAAATATATATATATATATTTTTTGTACCGCAGACATTGTAAATAGTAACAGGTGCCTGTGATATACTTGAGAAAACCACATCTGAAAATAGGTAAACACTGAATTTTTGTTTTGTGTTCAGAACCAAGGCCCCAAATGAGACAGCATTGTCCACACCCCCTGCCACTCACCCATCGCTCTCAGTGGTGTAGACCACTGCTGCCTGGTGGCTGGGCTCAATCCCCAGCTCCCACTGAGCAGACTCCAGGTTCCGCTCAAAGGTGTCAACACTGCCGATGTTAAACCACACGAACCGCTGCGGAGACCAAGAGCAGATTCAGGCTGCATCACTGTGTCCCACACTGAGACCCACCCAACCATGCCTCTCGCCACAGCCTGCTGTCCTCACTCACAACTCCTCCAGCCACACCCCTTCTCAAAGCCCCAATCTCCTCCACCACATGGACAAGTCCCACCCTGAGGCTGGCTTCAAAGAAAACTATGCTGACAGCAGGAGGCCCTTCAGTTCTGGACCCCGAAACTGAAGACTTTAAGTTCTAGATGAAAGTGCAACAGCTGCTGAAGTTTGCCTTAGTCCTTTTTCCTTTTGTCTTTTTATTCTTCTCTTCGCTTAAACCGTGGCAAGTGGCTCTCACAATTACTTATCAAATGTGAATCGTAGTTATAGTCTTGTAAGGGTTCCCATCCTACTAGGGAGACTTTGTCAGTGATATATGTCAGTGAGATAAACCATCACATTAATAGGGTTTGTTGCTGGATACTAAGGCAGGCATATTACTGAAAAAACAGAAAACCACACTTTACATTTAAAACACCTGTCCGGAACACTCAGCCTTAAACCCATCCCTCACCTCGGAAGATGTCCCAGGGGCAGGAATAACACGTACAAATTGTTTGTTCACGACTTCCAGACGGTCCACCTGGGAGAAAGAGAAAAGCAATCAGAACAGCTAAGGGAGTGGGTAGGATGTAAAAAAACAAATCACGAGCCTGGTCCTCAGACACAGACTCCAACTGTATCCGAGGGACTGCACACTCGCAGGACAGATCCAAATTTTGTCTCCCAATTAACTTGGACATTTTTAATCTGGAGTACTAATCTATTTCCATTTTAATAACCAGAAACCAATTCCAGAAGAGCAATTAAAATTTCACACATCTGAGCACCAAGATCCCAGACTGGCTTAAAAATCTAAAAAGAATACAAATAAAAGACTTATAATGACAATACAGTGAAGTCTTAAATACAGAGTGGATTCAGAAACATTTTGTCTGCCCAGCTACAGGTACCATAAGATAATGGAGCCAACAAGAATGAAAATGCAGGCCCGAATGCCCACAAGCTGCCAGCACCTCTACCCACAGGTGTCCAGCAGGTGAACACAGGCCCTGAGAAGCAATGTAGAAAAAAGCAAAGCCTGAGGGGAGGGTACACCGCTTCATCAAGTGCAACAGAAATACTGGTACTCTTTTCGCTCTCCACAGAATCTTAAATCACTACACCAACACAACTTCTTTTGGAAACTAAATGAAGACTTAGGGTTATGTGACCAGTGTGAATGTGTTTATTACTGAGATGCCTCACGACCACAATACGACCTTCTCACTGCCAGCATGTCAGACGCTTGGGGAGGACTTCTCAGAAGCTCTAGAATCTGTCCAGAATCCACGCACAGAAAGATATCCTGGGCCGACACACCTGTCCTACTGCTCCTTACAGCTACACCTGGAGGTGGCAGGTCCATGGGAGGGAGGGGCTGGGCTGCAGCTCCCCCTTCCCCCCACAAACACTCCTGTAGGCAGCATCATCGTCAAGGGCCTCTCTGAAAACAGGCATGTGCCCCGTGACCAGACAAAACACCTTGGCCACAAACCCTGACACGAAAGGAGTTTCAAGCAGAAAGAAGTTCAGATCTTAACAGTGCATCATTTCGCAAACATCTCTGAGGGCAACTGTGATGTCAGGCAGCTGCCCTTGTGTAAGCTTACGCTGAAGCAGTACTTCACCACACCTAAGCACCCTGACAAACTCATGCTCTGTGCAGGACAAGTAGTGTCTCTGCACAGAAACAGACAGCCAGCAGGGCCAGCAGCTCACTAAGGGGAGAGAAAAGATCTCAATCAGTTATGAGATTGACATTTAAAGATAAAGAGACAAATAGAACTCTTAGAAGCCAAATCTAAAAAAAAGATAAAGTCAGGCCATTACATTAAGGAAGTCTCCACTCAGCAAGAAAGTGAGTATAACATCATTCTGTTGCAGTAGTTATTGGAAAAGTAAAACCCTGTTTTCTCTCGAGACATCCATCACACACAAACTCTCAACCAAGGCCTCAGCACTCACAACCTCTCCAGGGTATCACAGACCACATGCAGGGGTACACCACCCTCTTTCCTGGTAGGTAGACTATAAATTCCCCTCACCAGACCTCTGGCCAGGTAATACTGTACAAAGTGCTTCCAAGTGATTTCCTTTCCAGGATCTCGAAAATAGAAGTAGAAAAATCCCATGGCAACGCCTGCCCCCAAAACGGCCAGATTGCGGAAATCCTTGTTGTCCCAGGGGAACTCCCCCTGTGAAAGAAAAAATAACATGTTTTTGGGTTAAATGAAGGCAGTTTCTTCGTGAAAATGGCTATTTCCTTTTTCAGATGTTATTAGAAAAGCTCTCCATACCTTCCCTCCTGATTCTACATGAGACGGCTTCAGTGTGTAAGACATACCAAAAGACACTTTGGGAGAAGCAAAAACCCAGGGAGAGCGCTGCCTTTGGAGCCAGCCTTGTTAGAGTTACTTCTTATCTGGGTCATTCAAAATTTAGATAGAAATCATAATGCATTTTTAGAAATTAATTTATCTGAATCTCTGAACTAATTCTTCAACTTAGCAAGCAGAAAGTTTGCTATGGGTTTGAAAGCATGTGTCCCTCCAAAATGTATACGTTAGAACACAACCCCCAAGGTGAAGGCCCTTGGAAAGTGGTTAGGCAGAGCCCTCACGAATGAGATTAGCCCTTATACAAGGGCTTGAGGGAGAAAGTTCAGCCCTTCCACCCTGTAAGGTGGACGTGGCACTCGTCCGTCCCCTCTGGAGGAAGCAGCATTCAAGGCACCATCCCGGAAGCAGAAATCAGGCCCTCACCAGACACCAAACTTGTCAGCACCTTGATCTTGGACTTTCCAGCCTCCAGGATGGTGAGCAATAAATTTATCCTGCTTATAAATTACCCAGTGTACGGTATTTTGTGATAGCAGCAGGAATGGACTAAGACAGAGATCTCACAAACCCTAGGCTCTGCAGTGACTGTACCCTTTGGGGAAGGGGCCGGGTCCCGGTCTGGTCCTCAGATCCACACAAACCTTTTGCATCCGTCTCCACCAAGCAGAGCCTCCCTGCTTCCCTCCTCTCCTGCCTCCATCTCCTCCAGGCCCAGCATTCTTTGGGTCACCAGTTTCTAAGAGAAAACAAAGACTGACTTCAGAAAACAATTACATATGACTTTCCAGAGAAAGAGGATTAAGAGAACAGAAAACACTTTTCAACATACAATTTTTTTTTTTTTTTTTTTTTTGAGACAGAGTCTCACTCTGTTGCCCTGGCTAGAGTGCCGTGGCGTCAGCCTCGCTCACAGCAACCTCAAACTCCTGGGCTCAGGCGATCCTTCTGCCTCAGCCTCCCGAGTAGCTGG
>CAUYPO010124683.1:0-18269 GCA_963574435.1 Cheirogaleus major
GGGTTAGCAATTCTTATGTTAGGTAGTTAGCAAGGGATTTTGGGTCTCCGGGATGAAAATTTGGGACAAGTTATTGGTGGGGTCTGCGAATGGGGGAGTGGGACCTGGGGAAGGAAAAGACACGAGAAATGGAGACAAGACCGGAGTCTGATCAAGTCTCGTTTACTGGCAGAATGAGGTAGGTATATATACATACCTCATTCTGCCAATAAACGAGGTTTGATCAGACTCCTGTCTTGTCTCCATTTCTCGTGTCTTTTCCTTCCCCAGGTCCCACTCCCCCATTCGCAGACCCCACCAAAAGCTGTCCCGCGGGTGGGACACTCACCATCATAAAAATACATAAAACCATAAAATTCACAGGTCTTATAAAATAGTTTCACAATTGAGAATACAAAACAATTAAGTAACAATTAATATTATAACAGGAGCAGAACCTCACATATCAATATTGATTTTGAATGTAAATAGACTAAATATCCCACTTAGAAAGTATAGATTGGCAGAATGGATTTAAAAAAAAGAATCCCAAAATATGCTGCTTTCAACAGACTAACTTAACTGATAAATAATTTATAAACTCAAGGTAAAGGGGTGGAAAAAGATATTTAATGCAAATAGAAACCAAAAGCAAGTAGGAATAGCCATACTTATATCAGAAAAAAAGCTGACTTTAAATCAACAACAATTAAAAGGCAAAGATAGTCATTATATAATGATAAATGGAGCAATTCATCAAGAGGATATAACAATCCTCAATATATATGCATTCAACACTGTAGCACCCAGATTCATAAAACAAGTACTACTAGACCTAAGAAAAGAAATCGAAAACAATATAACAATAGTGGGGGACTTTAACACCCCACTGATAGCATGAAGTAGATCATTGAGACAGAAAATCATCAAAGAAATATTGGACTTAAAGTGAACTGTAGAATAAATGGAGTTAACAGACATTTATAGAACATTCTACCCAAAAAGTGTAAGGTATACATTCTTCTCATCACTGCATAGAACATTTTCCAAGGTAAGACAATATGTTTGGCTACAAAATAAGTCTCAATAAGTTTTAAAAAATTGAAATCATACCAAATATCTTCTCAAACAACAGTGGAATAAAAGTAAGAATCAATTACAAGAGGAACTCTCAAAAATATGAAGACACATGGAAATTAAACAACTTGCTCTTGAATGATCTTTTGGATAACAATGAATTTATGAAGGAAATTATAATTGTATTTCAAATGAATGAAACTAGAGACACAACATATCAAAACCTCTGGGACACAGCAAAAGCAGTGCCAACAGAGAAGTTTATAGTGATAAACACCTATATCAAAAAGATTGAAAGATCACAAATTAACAACCTAATGTCACACCTCAAGGAACTAGAAAAACTAGAACAAACCAAACCCAAAGTTAGCATAAGAAAAGAAATTAAAAAGATCAGAACAAAATTGAAACAAAAAACAAAAATTTGCTTCTTTGAAAAGATAAGCAAAACTGGTAGACCCACCAAGAAGAGAAGAGAGAAAACTCAAGTAAGTTCATTCAGAAATGAAAAAGGAGACATTATAACTGATACCACAGAAATGCAAAAGATCATCAAGACTACTATGAACATCTCTACATCCACAAACTAGAAACCCTAGAGGAAATGGATAAATTCCTAGAAACATACAAGCTTGTATCAAGGAGAAATAGAAATCTTGAACAGAACAATAATGAATAATGAGATTGAATCAGTAATAAGAAAATGTCCCAACAACAACAAAAGAAGCCCAAAACCAGATGTATTCACAGCTGAATTCTATCGAATGTACAAGGAAGACCTGACACCAATTCTACTGATAATTTTCCAAAAGATTGAGAAGGAAGGAATCTTCCTTAATTTGTTTTACAAAGCCAGTATCACTCTAATACCAAAGCCAGGAAAGGATACAACAATACCCTATTGAACACAGATACCAAAATCTTAAAAAAAAAAATGCTATTAGCTCTGCCTTGGGGCGGGGGGTGGCAAGGGCAATATATGTAACCTTAACAACATTTGTACCCCCAAATATGATGAAATAAAATGAGTGCAAAAAAACACAAAAAAACGCTAGTAAGCCAAATCCAACAGCACATAACAAAGGCAATTCTGTATAATCAAGTGAGTTTTATCCCAGAGATGCAAGGATGGTTCAACATACACAACTCAATAAGTATGATCCATCACATAAACAGAATTAAAAACAAAAACCATATGATCATCTCAATAGATACAGAAAAAGAATTGATAAAATCAATTATCCCTTCATAACAAAAACCTTCAATGGCATAAAAGAGCATACCTCAAATTAGTAGAAGCCCTGTATGACAATATTATCCTGACTAGGAAAAAGTTGAAAGAATTCCCCCTAAGAACTGGAACAAGACAAGGGATGCCCACTGTCACCACTTCTATTCAACATAGTACTGACAGTCCTTGCTGAAGCAATCAAGCAAGAGAAAAAAATAAAGTGCATCAAAATTAGAAAAGAGGAGGTATAATTGTCTTTTAATTTTTCGCTAATGATATAATCTTATACTTAGAAAAACCTAAAGAAAGGACTTCTAGATTTGATAAATGAATTTGGTAAATTCTAAGATTACAAAATCAATGTACACAAATTAGTAGCATTTCTACACACCAATAACAACCAAGCCAAGAACTAAATCAAGAACTCAATCTCATTTATAATAGCTGAAAAAATAAATAAAACACCTAAGAATATATTTAATCTAAGAGGTGAAAGATCTCTACAAGGAAAAAACACTGATGGAAGAAATCTTAGATGACACAAACAGAAGAATATCCCATGCTCATGGATTGGAAGAATCAATACCATTAAAATGATCATACTGACCAAAGAAATCTACAGATTAATGCAATTCCTATCAAAATACCAACATCATTTTTTACAGAATTAGAAAAAATAATCCTAAATTTCATATGGAACTAAAATAGAGCCTGGATAGTCAAAGCAATCCTAAGCAAAAAGAACAGATCTGGAGGCATCACATTACCTGACTTCAAATTATACTACAATGCTATAGTAAACAAAACAGTGCAGTACTGGTATAAAAATAGACACATAGATCAATAGAATAGAGTAGAGAACACAGAAATAAAGCCATATATCTACAACCATCTGATCTTCAACAAAGCAGACAAAAGCATACACTGGGGAAAGGGCAACCTATTCAATAAATCATTGGGAAAATTGGCTAGCCATATGCAGAAGAATGAAACTGGTTGCCTATGTCTCATCATTTACAAAAATCAATGCAAGATGGATTAAAGACTTAGATGGGGGCGTAAAAATTCTAGAAAAGAAGCTTCTTGGACATTGGTCTAGGTAAGGAATTTATGACTAAGACCCCAAAAGCAAATGCAACAAAAACAAAGATAAACAAATGGGACTTGATTAAACTAAAAAGCATCTTCATAGCAAATGAAATTATCAACAAAATATATAGACAAGCCACAGAATAGGAGAAAACATTCTCAAACTATGCATCTAACAAAGGACTAATATCCAGATTATACAAGGAACTCAATTTAGCAAGAAAAAAAAAACATTAAAAAGTGGGCAAATGGCATGTACAGGCATTTTCAAAAGAAGATATACATATGGCCAGCAAACATGAAGAAAATACTCAATATCACGAATCATCAGAGAAATGCCAATTAAAACGACAATGAGATACCACCTTACCCCTGTCAGTATGGTCATTATTAAAAAGTCAAAAAATAGTAGATTTTGGAGCAGATGCAGTGAAAAGGGAACATTTATGCACTGTTGGTGGGAACGTAAATTACCACAACCTCTATGGAAAACAGTATGGAGATTTCTCAAAGAACTAAAAGTAGATCTGCCATTCAGTCCAGCAACCCAAACTGGGTATCTACCCAAAGGAAAAGAAGTCATTATATCAAACAATTACCTGCGTTTGTATATCTATTGTAACACCATTCACAATACCAAAGATATGGAATCAAACTAATTCTCCACCAACCGATGAGTGGATAAAGAAAATGGGATACACACACACACACACACACACACACACACACACACCATGGAATACTACTCAGCCATAAAAAGGAGTGAAATAATGTCTTTTGCAGCAATTTGGATGGAACCGGAGGTCATTATCCTAAGTGAAATAACTCAAATGGAATGAAAAATCAAACACCACATGTTCTCACTTATAAGTGAGAGCTAAGCTATGGGTATGCATAGTCGTCATACAGAACATTAAAGACATTGGAGACTCAGAAGAGGGGAAGTTGAGAGGGGAGTGAGAAATGAAAATTACCTATTGAGCACAATGTATGCTATTCAGATTACAGTTACACTAAAGCCCAGACGTCCCCACTGTATAATATATCTATGTAAGAAAACTCCACTTATACCCCATCAATTTATTGAAATTAAAAAAAAATCATTAAAACAACAAAAAAATTCTAATGCCTGTATAAGGAGCTCTCTCTCCCTCTCTCTCTCCCCCTCCCTCTGTCACATGAGGAGCAATGAGAAGGTAGCCACCTACGTGCCTGGAAGAGAACCTTTGCTGGAACCTAACAACACTGGCACACATATCTCAGTTTCCAGCCTCCAGAACTGTGAGAAATGCCTTTCTGTTGCTTAAGCCACTCAGTAAGTTGTATTTTGTTGTGGTCGCCCAACCGGACTAAGACACTTTACCAATCTAAAGGGTTCCTTTGGTTTCCAGAATCTGTTTCACCCAAATAAGCACAAGCTGTCATTGCCCTCTCTTGGTTTCCACTAACGGTATAATCTATAATGTTTTCTATACTGTCCACAACAAATCTTCATGACTTAACTATAGTAGACATGACTTTATAAGCCCAATACTTAAAACAGTCTCATCTCATCACACTTATTAGCATCTTAAGAAAAGTTTATATAATGATATTTAAATTGGTATTAAGTTGAACCATCCAAAATGTATTTAAGTGCCACACATAATGTATATCATGAGGTGTGGTCTATGGGAAATTTTCATTGGTGATAATTTGTAAGTCAGCTGGCTACTATTTTAGAAAGAAAGTCCAAAACAATATTTTATGTATTCTATGATACATAAGCTTAAGTGTGACAGAAAAAAATCTAAATGTCTAGAGGAATGAAATTTTTAAAAAATTAAGTAAATCACCTTCAAATATGAATTAAAGGTTTTGACAGCTTACAAAATCTTCAATTTCTGTATCTAATTCTAGTATTCAGAATAATTTTGTAACTGATACACAGTTTCTGCTTTAATATTATGATATTTCCCAATGTCATCTTTATTTCTAAATTCCCATTCTCTCTCATACTCAAGCCAATGTTATTTGTATCAAATATACTTCCCCTGCAAATTTGTTTGTAGGTTCTTCTATTTTATCAACTCTCCATTCCAGTTTGTTCTTACATTAATTTTGCCCTTAAGTCAAATGATTTGGCAAACAGAGACATTTTAGTATAAGATTTAAATAGAGGTGGCAAATATTTTGAAATATTTAACAGTTCAAACTTTTTAGTCATTTTTTCCAAATGTGTAAAATAATCAAACATACTTAACAAACCAGCAACAGTAAAAAGTCAGTGTACTAAACAGAGACAGTCAACAGCTGGTAGAAAATTGAATTGAACTTTGTCCAGAGACAATAGAAAAAGGAAATTAAAGGCTTCAAATTGCTTATAGCAGGCCGGAGTAAATCCAAATGCATTTTGGGGTCATTAAAACATCTTGAACACTTTTCCAAAGATTTTTGTTTCAAGAAGCCCAAAAAGAAGATTTTGCCAAGCACTACTTTCCTCTCATTGTATTTCATGAGAAATTTAATACATATGTTTCTGATTCATTTATACTTAAGTCATCAAACAGTTCTTGCACAAGAGCTATTTGATTTCTAAGAAATCATTTGAGCCTTTTATAGAAGTCTGCTCATTTTCTTTGAAGTAAATTTTGAAAAACTGAAAATACTTGACTTGGTGTTTAAACTAAGCTTTTAAGTTTTTGTACAATCATAGAACCTTAGATTTTAGAAGAGATATTAAATGTAATCTATCCCAATATTCAACCCAAAGTAGAATATCTCTTACCAATCTTTGGCAGATAAAAATTTGGTTGCTTCTTGATCATTTGCAGTGGTAGAGAACTCATTATTTTAGAAGAAATCTTATCCCATCAAGCCGCTTTCTCTCCTTTCTCCCATTACAATTGTTTAGCATTCAGAATATAAGGTCAAGTGTGTGTGAATTGTGACTTATTTCTCTTTCTAGAGTGCTTCCTAGTGCCCTGCTGCTACCTTGTTCTAATTTTGATAATTGGGGATTTACCTGATGTAAAGAAGTTAGCTCAAGTTTGAAACACTAATTTGTCTTCGAAAAGCTTCATTAATTTTTTTGTTTAAATATGTAATATACATAGATATATATTTTGTATAAATATTTCCACTTAATCTAGATCACACTTCATAAGAAAATATTACTTCCCTCATTCATGGATGGGGGAACTGAATTTCAGAGAATTAATTGTTTCAACGAAGTCACATGACTGGTTAGTACCTCCTGTATTCAAACCCAGCTCTTGAATTCAAAGTCATGGCTTTATTTTCTACATTGAACTGAATCTCAATTAAAATTCTCTTACAAGGGCTTTGTCTTCATGAAGTAGGTACAAAAACCAAACTGAGTTTCACAAACTTACATGTGTTACTGCTTCAGAATTATTTAATTATGTATTAGGTTGAATCACAGAAAAGTACTATTTTTGTCAGCCAAAAATGTCTACTATCTGCAATTTTGCATGTTTAACATAGATATACTTGCCTCCACGTTTGCATTAAATTGTGTAGTAGAAAATTTCTGGTATAGCGTATATAAGCTCAGTTCATGAACAAACTTGTTTATGTTAAAAAATGGTTTCTTAAAAAGTTAGAAGAGAAGAAGTAACAGACATTTATCTCTGTGTAAGTACTTAACAGATAATCAAAGTCACCTGCAAATTATGTAGGTAAGAACAGGCTTTGGAATTCTTCCTCCTCTGAATTTATTTATTGAGAGCCAACTATGCGACAAGCACCAGGTGAGGCCTTGGTGTATGAAGATGAGTAAGTCACTGTCGCCCTTTCAAAGAGTTTTCAGCTTTTCAATTTAGTTTATTCTCTTTTTAAATGTTCATATTGTGGCTCAAGTATTCCAATCCTGACTCCCTGGCTATTTTTCTGCCTTTTTCATTTTGTGTTTGTCTAACTCTCTCTTAATTCTCTTAATCCTTAGGTGGTCCAATGGTTTTCTAGTTGAAAATGTGACCTCTCTCAGCTCCTTTTAAAAATATCTCTTTTTAATTTTTTGTTTGTTTGTTTTATGTGTTTGTGACTGCCATTGAAGTCTCTCTGGTGGAAAGCATTCTTGTTCAAAGCAATCAGCTTTGAATCTCAGTTTCAAAGTTAAGTATATCTTACTGCTAAAATTATCTGATCAACCAGAACTTTATGTTGTCCTAAGACAGACAATATCCTTTTTCATCCTTTTAATGAAGTCTTCAAACAAAATGTCTAAGTACTAGAGTATTCAAAGGTAAGAAACAAGGCATCATCTTACTAGCTATAATTATTCAAATATTGATGTTTAACATAATTTAATCAGCGCCTTCACTCAACATTTATTGAGTGCTCACTGCATTAATAACAGGAGGACATTGCAATAGACATTTTAAGGCAATCTTATGCTGGAGAACCATTTTCAGGAAGAATAATTTGATAATATGAAAGAAAGCAGGCACCACCACAATATATGCTAAAGAATATACTTACAGCTATAGATATGATTGATTATTGAAATGATCACTGTGGTGAACACCAGGAATGGTTGTATTTCAAGGAAAAATAGGCTGTAGCTTGGAAAATCTAAAAGTAGAACATTTTGGTATGGTGAATGAATATTATGGTGTGGAAATAGATACATTTTCTAGGCAAGGAATATGGATTGAGATACTATAAGAGACTGACATCACGCATGTCAACAGGATTTATAGAATCAAAAACAGTAGAGTAGAAGATGCTTTAGAGATTATTTCATCCAAACATTATGAATTTACAGAGAATTAAATAAAAGCTCTGGTGTTTCCCAGATAGTCTTTCAAATAGCTAGGACTGGATTCCATGAGCCAGAACCAAATTCAATGCTTTTTTATTTTTCAATTTGTGTGATTTATGTTAATTGGTTTAGGGTATGCTAGAGGGAATGGAAAGGAACAAAATGGAGATTTACACTACAACCATATTCATTGGTAAATTCCAAGTTACTGTACTAATTATGATACATTGAATAGATATGTGAACTTCTTGAAATAGAAATATATCCATGGATGTGAAAGTAATGTATCATCCATTCGATAAAAAATTTCTATTTAAAAGAAATATACAAAATGAAATTTTACAACTAAATTCACACTGTAATAAATGAAAAGTTTAGTTGGGACTCTAAACGTTCGACTGTGGATCAGACAAGTTTGGGATCCAGGCAAGAAAAAACCTGAAGCTGGGTGGAGTAAGTACAAAGTTTGGCAATGATTATGTTATTGATCTTGGGCATTAAACATGGATTGTGTATATAATATAATCCTAAACCAAATCAAAAGCAGTCTTATTTGGGAAACTGTAATTACTATTCTTTTAAATTATGATATCAGTTTGCCAAAGCTCATTAAAAAACATATAGAAGGATCAATCATCACTTGAAAGCTTTGGAAAAGATGTTATAAGAACTATCACAACTGGTTTTTGACTTGGGGCAAGAAGTTGGGCAAGTTACCACAGGATCTTAGAGCTGATATATGTTTTTATTCTTCCATGGTTAAAGAAAGATAAAGTTAATAAATATTATTTTAACAATAAAGTCAGGTAAAGCATTAGCTTTGTGTATAAGCTATTAATACCTCATGGAGTTGATTCTTCCTTTATACTTTCTTTCCTTACAACTTACATATTTTCATTTTTAAAACTTACCTTTTAATAATATTAAGCATGTTGCAATTTATAAATTGTGGAAGAAATTAAAGTGTGAAGATTGTAGAGACCTGCAGTTCTCCGAAAGCTTTAAATACAAAATCTCTCAGGAATTTAGAATCCAATGGAAAACAAAAGGAAATAAAAGGAGAAAGGAAGAGAGAAGAAAACAGTGACTTTCCTTTAAAATAATCATATTTTATTCAGTTAGCAACTCAATTATTAGAAACAGATAAAATGGGGGATGGTCAAAATCCAACTTCTAAAATAAAATGGATGCTTTTGGTTTCTAGAGGAGATATAGATGCCTAAACCTTTGTGATAAGTCATGGGGAAGATCTAGATTAGAAGCCAGATTCCAGGACTCTTTCCTTGTCACAGAGCTGTCTCTTTGTATCAAAATGCTAATGACAAATTTTAACAATAATAATGATAATAACAATGCCATTTGCTGTTACAAACACAGTGCAGGTAGTTGCAAACAAAGTATAATTAATTGATGCTTTCAGATGATTTTAAAACCCAGATCGTCATTTTAAAGTGGTATATTTTTATACATTTTGATTATTATATGTAGCAGAAACTTTGACAAGATTTGTATAACCACTAAGCATCCTTACATATGTTATTGCCTTAGATCCTTTCAGCAACCCTAGGAGACAGTCAAGTAAAAGGAAATATCAGGAAGATGAAATTTCTCTCCCAAGCTCATAGATTTGGTAAGTGCAAAGCTAAAACTTGACCCCATGCTCCCTGGAAGCCATTGCCCAGTCCTCTGAGTATTCTAGCCACAGTAGAGCAGGGGAAGTAATCAGAGGAGCGGAGTGTAAGAACTTTCTTTAAATGTTTTATTATTAATATCTATACAGTTCTATCACTACAGTGTTGAGAATAATAATTATAAAAATGTGCATAATTTTATCAGACATACACAATTGTTCTATCCTTATTTTTTAGTAAGATACATAATTCCTAAACCATAAATGCATCGACACTAGAACCACTCAAATCTAGATACGAATGCCTGCTTTTTTACTATCTATGTGAGTTGTCACAGATCCTTGCCTATAAAGTAGGAATATTAAAGCAATTAATAAAATGACTGACTTTTGTATGAACAAGACTCAAATCTGAGAATGACTTATCAAAGTGAAACAGCTAATGCAAGGAGAGCTTTGACTGAGCCTGAGTCTTCTGACTCTAGGCTCAGAGTAACCTCCGCTGCAAACATTTCCCAAATGGAAATAAAAATTCCAATATTATCTATTTTTAAATAAATATGTATTATGTATAATGATATAACATTTTGACACGGAACTACTTGACATATCTATAAAGTTCTTCTAATTATTATATGATAATCATTTATAAAATATTGTTCCAAACTCAAGAAACCTAAGTAGTACTTGAATTCTGACTACACAGTATTGATCCAATTAAAAAAATACATATATATGTATACGATCATGGAAACCACACTAAATATCTTAATACATATATTTAATATTTTATTTTTGAATCTTAAAATATGAGTCTGAATTTAATTATTTTTAAAATTTTTAGTCATTAATTTTATGTGATTTTTTTTTGTATTTCTTCAACTAAGCAAGCACTATATCTCAGGAGATTCCCTGTAGTGTTCTGTGCACGTATCACTATACAAGAGGTAAAAAATAGACTATACCACACTGATTCCCTATACCTTGATAGAATATGCAACATCAGTGCTTTGTTTGTTCTGTTCATCTGTTCTTTCTCTTTATGTTTCTTCCATCTTTTCAATGTCTTTATTTCTATTTTAACTCTTCCATCAACGTTTGCCATGCTCAATCCACATTTCCCTCTACAGTTGACTTCATTTAGTCCAGCCTGACTATTGTCTTTCCTTACTGCAAGCTGGATTGCAAGTGTAGGTGACGGAAGTGATGTAACTGCTACATGGTTTCCTAATGGATGTTTGAAACATCTTTACTTCCACGCAAAGCTTGGAAAGTTAACTGCAGAACTAACTTATTTTGGGATTCTTCTGCAAAAAGGAAAATCCTCTTGTTCCCATTGTAAGAGTTTGTTGTGAAGCCCTCTTATGCAACTGACACCATGGGGGGAAGAAAAAGAGGATTAAAAACATCATAATAGGCACAAAAATAGGGCCAATTTTCACATTACACAGCTAAATTGGAAAGGAAGGAAATAAAGACATCAGTGGATAAAATTAATGTAATTGGAGAATACTGCAGTCAAAGTAGTTTGTTTGCTCTAATCTTGTACACGATATAAAAATGCTGTTGCAAATGGACCCCAGCTGCAAGTAATCACAGTCAGAGGCTAAATGGAATCAACAGTGATGATCTGGTAGGGAGCTGAATGCCCATGCAGCTTTTCTTGAAGGAAAATAGATAGTCCCATGACTAATACATGAGAAATGTGTTACGACTCTGAAAATTAATTTATATACTGATGCTAAACCTTTGAAATGATAAAAAATGTTTAAAGCACCACAATTATTTTATTTATAATTAAAAAAATAAAATGTCATAGATACCAACCTTGCATGTATGGTCAGCCCATCATCAGAAGAGTCATTTAGTATGAAAGGCCTTTTAAGTGTATTTGTACCAAAATGGAGATGGGAACTCACTCAGCTTCCCACCTTACCAATTTTATTCAGACGTTTGAGGGGTGATTTTAGTAATTTCTATAGTAATTCAAGATGTCATTTTGCTAATGAAGCCAAATAGAGGGTTCAAAATGTGCATGGATATTTAATATAAAATATAAAATTTGTTATTTATTTATAGTTGTCTACCTTAACCACTGCTGCTGGTAGAAGCTTATTCTCACCTGTGTCAGAACAGCCTCTGTACAAATTATTCTCCATCACATATTCTCTTTATGTGTTTCATGGAACTTCTCACAATTTGAAATTACCTCAATGATATTTGGATTACTTGTTTATCATCTGGGCCATTCCAGAATGGAGGCAGAGTCCTCATCTGTCTCAGTCATGTATATTTTAAACACACCCATGTCAGAGCATAGGTATGTGTTCAGTATATATTTGTTGAATTAAAGACTGAAAGATTTAGTTAACTGGAATTTTTGTTAAGTTTGAGAATTACCGACTGAATAGATTTTAGGCACACTCGTAAATGATTTGCTAAGACTCACTAACACTTTTGAGTTTATTTCTATTTTTAAGAAGATGACAAGAATATTAAATAATTTATTCTAAAACATGGAGATAACTATTATATCTTAAACATAACCCCTTCTCTGTTCTCTTCAGAGTTAAAATTTGCAAAGATGAATTGAGCTAAGAATAATATGATGTTTAAAATATGGGCTTTGATATCGGTGTAACTTGATATCAAACTGAATCTGCTACTTTCTACACATGACTGTAAGGCAGTTAATCTCTCTGTAGCTCAACTTCCCCAAAGTGGACATAATAACTTTTACTTCTTTGGTGAGTATTGATGCAACAATGAATGCAATGTACTTAACACAGTGCCAGGCACATAAGAAGTTTCTCCAAATAGTCACTTTTCTTTTTATAGTACTTATCTGAGTGAATTTTCAAAGGAGGATGGAGTGAAATCTGGGCCTGAGCTGACAGCAGTGGTTGTGTTTGTGTGTGTGTGTGTGTGTGTGTACTGTATGCATGTAGTGAGAACATTTAAGACCTACTCTCTTAGCAATTTTCAAGTATATAATACATTATTATTGACTATAGTCGCCATGCTGCACAGTAGATCTCCAGAACTTAGTCATACTGTCTATCTGAAACTTTGTAACCTCCGACCAACATCTCACCATTTCCTTCCCTAAGCCCCCATCCTCTGGTAACTACCATTCTACTCTCTGCTTCTATGAGTTCAACTTTTTTAGATCCTATATATATTGAGATCATGCAATATTTCTTTTTTTGTATATGGTATGAGATAAGGGTACAATTCATTCTTCTGCATGTGCATATCTAGTTTTCCCAACATGTTTTCAAAGGAAAAAAAGAGATTTTCCTTTCTCTATTATGTGGTCTTGACATTGTTGGCAAAGATCAATTGACCATAGTGAGTGGGTTTATTTCTGGGCTTTCTGTTCTGTTCCATTGGTCTCTATGTCTGTTATGTCAGTTTCAGGCTGCTTTGTTTACTACAGTTTTGTTGTACATTTGGAAATCAGTTAGCTTGATACCTCCAGCTTTGTTCCTTTTACTCAAGATTACTTTGCTATGTGAGGTCTTTTCTGGCTCCATATGAATTTTAAGATTGTTTTCCTATTTCTATAAAAAATTTCTTTTATAAGGATTATATTGAATCTGTAGATTGCTTTGAGTAGTAGGGGGATTTTAACAATAGTAATTCTTCTAATCCATTTAATTTGGTCTTTTAAAATTTCTTTCACCAGTATTTTATAGTCTTTCTTTTCTTTTATTTCATCATATAATGGAGGTACAAATATTGTTAGGGTTACATACATTGCCCCTACCACCCCTCCCCCCCCCCACATGCCAGAGCTTCAAGCAAGTCTAATCCCCAGGTGGCGTGCACGGCCCACATTATGTAACTCTTGATGAACACTTGGGCTGTTTTTAAAATCCCATTAATTGTTCCTATCTTTCACTTCCTTGGTTAAATTTATTCCTAAGTATTTTCTTGTTTTGATGCTATTATAAATGGGATTTTAAAAACAGCCCAAGTGTTCATCAATACATGAGTGGATTCATAAAATGTGGTAAACGTATACCATGGAGTACTACTCAGCCAGAAAAAACTATGGTGATCTAGCACCTCCTGTATTATCCTGCATGGAGCTGAAGCCCATTCTACTAAGTGAAGTATCACAAGAATGGAAAAACAAGCACCACATGTTCTCACCATCAAATTGGTATTAATTGATCAACACTTATGTGCACATATGGTAGTAGCACTCTTCGGGTGTTGGGCAGGTGGGAAGGGGAGGAGAGGATCATATATTCACACTTAATGGGTAAGGTGCACACTGTCTGGGGGATGGACATGCTTGTAGCTCTGACTCGGGTGGAGCAAAGGCAATATTTGTAAACTAAACATTTGTAACCCTGTAATATTCTGAAACTTTTTAAAAAGAAAAAAATCTCTGGGATGCAAAGATGGTTTAACACATGCCAATTAATAGATCTGATATACCCCATTGACAGAATAAAGGATAAATTCTTACGATCATCTCAATAGATACAGAAAAAGCATTTGACAAAATTCAACACACTTTTATGGTAAAAACTGTCAACATTTTAGGAATAGAAGGAATACCTCAACAAAATGCCATGTATAATAATAGTATCATAATAAAAATGATGGCATATAATAAAGACATCTGCACTCGAATGTTTATAGTGGCACAATTAACAATTGCAAAGATGTGGAAACAACCCAAGTGCCCATCAATACATGAGTGGATTAATAAAATGTGGTGTATGTACACCATCGAGTATATTCAACCACAAAAATCAATGGTGATCTAGCACCTCTTGTATTATTCTGGATAGACCTGGAGCCCATTCTACTAAGTGAAGCATCACAAAAATGCAAAAAAAAGCACCACATATACTCACCATCAAATTGGTACTCATTGATAAACACTTATGTGCACATATTGAAGTAACAGAATATACTTTCTCACGCTTTTAAAAAATGTTTTAAAAGTTTTGTCTGAATATTAAAGAGACAACCTAGTCCTAAGAGGTTGTTCTTGTTATATTAATTAAAATGAATTTGGATTTCTTTATGAGCAGTAAAAAGTGTGATCATGCTTTGTTTGGAATAATCAGCCCATATCAGGGAATACGGCAGGCTGTTATCAGGAATTTGAGAACCATCTCAAATTAGAAGTTGAGTTCTGATAGGAAGAATATTAAGTACTCTTTTAAGCTAACTTTACATTTTTTTACTCATAATAATAAAAGTCTCAACTCATCTGTAAGATATATTTCTAAAAATCAGATTTTTAAAAATCTGGTAGAATTTTAATTCTACTTTACAGTCATTCAGTTAATGGAAAACATTATGACAATTCCTCAAAGAAATAAAAGTAGACCTACCATTCAATCCTGCAATCCCCCTACTGGGTATCTTCCCAAAGGAAAAGAAATCATTACATAAAACACACACACACACACACACACACACACACACACACACCTGTATCCAAATGTTTTCACAGCACTGCAAAGATATGGAACCAACTTGAGTGTTCATCAACTGATGAGTGGATAATGAAAATGTAATGTATATATATATAGAGAGAGAAATATATATATATATATGCATATACACATGCACCATGGAGTACTACTCAGCCATAAAAAGGAATAAAATAATGTCTTTTGCAGCAACTTGGATAGAATTGGAGACCGTTATCCTAAGTGAAGTTTCTCAGGAGTGGAAAAACAGATACCACATGTTCTCACTTATAAGTGGGAGCTAAAAGAAGGATATATATGATCATAAAGAACTGTAATAGACATTGGAAACTAAGGAGGAGGGAGGGTGGGAAAGGGCAAGTGATAAAAATCTACCTATCTAGTAAAATGTACACTATTCTGGTGATGGGTACACTGAAAGCCCTGCCATCAGCATGATACAATTCATCCATGTAACAAGAAAACACTGGTACCCCTAAATTTTTTGAAATTAAAAAAAAAGAAAAGAAAACTAGGAACCAAGATTATGCTACTTCTTCAGGTATCACTGAACAAATGTCTTTCTTAGTTTTTGCAGCTGTGCAATGGGTCTGTAATATAGTACCTATCATGTAAAGAGGTTTTATATATAAACTGATGATTGTACAACACTATATAAATGCTAATTCCCCTACATTAGTGTTAAAGGTTTGATAGTTATACCTGCATCTTGCCAAGAAGTCTTTTTCATGGTTTTGAATAAGAGTGTTCATTCACTACCCCTCTGGAAAGTATGTTGGAGCTGTGAGCTTGATGGCTGGAGATGTAATGTGGCCTCACCTAGTTTTGAAAGAGGTTTCACTGCTACTCACATAGGCTGTGATTATAACACTACTAAAACACATTTACATTCTACTTGTCACTATAAGCCTAAGGCCTAGAATGAGTCCACTACTTTGACTACGAAAAGGAGACCTGATGAATTTCCAAATAAGGCGTAATGAAGTCTTAGGTTTTTATACCCTGAGATATCACCAATTAATAAGCATAGATGCTGAAGTCACTTAATTTGTAAATAGAAAATATAGTATTTCCATATCTCAGAATGATGTGGTGATTATTTGGGGGCATATAAAATTGTTAATGTTTGTAAAATGTCTTAAAATTCTTGGCTAAAAGCAAAAAGTAGTGTCCCATACATAAAGTAATATGTGGAATTTTTTAAATAAAAAATTGTGGTATGTGTGAAAAAGTATTTAAAAAGAGATCTTCAAATGAATTTTGGTGTACACTAATAACAGAAAATAATTTTTGTTAAAAAAGAGAAAAATGTTTGGAACTTCCTTAAAAGAAAGAAAAATATAACTAGCAATTAGCATGTTGCAATCTGTCAAATAATGAGATTGTCTCAACTAGTCTAGGCAGCAGCAAACTTGAATTTCAACACAATAGTTAAAAATAATAAGAATGCAATCTATAGGAGTTATTATAGACACTTGTATCCAAAATATAGAGTTATAGGGTATGATCAGTGGATACAATTCTGAGTAGTGAAGATGGGTTCCAAAACTCCTTTGTCTGATGCCTATGGTTCTGAAACTTGTTTTGTTATGGTGTTTCCCCTTGTTCCCACTTGCCTTGGTATAATGGACAGATACATTTTGTGCTGTCTGAGTAACAGGTCATATAGCTAGTCTACAATTACTTCAATATGATTTATTAATAGTAATTTGTGATTTTGATACAAAATAAATTGCTCCAAGTTCTTGTCTGATAGATTAACATGTTTCTATATTGCTATCAGTTTAAAAATGTATTTTTATGTAAGTTCCTGTACATTTTCCATGGGTGAAATAAATTTGCTTCTTCAGAAACTACATGGCCTAAAGTCATGTTTTATTCATATTTCCCTCCCCCATAAAGAATGGGACTATTTTACATATTTTTGTCTTCTGTGCTTCACCAATAATTTCCTTGCATTTAGAAATGTTCATGATCTCCAAAGTACATAATTTATTTTTTGTGCATATTAAGGTGTCTCCAAATGTTCTAATTGAGGAGAAAACACCATTGCGTTGAGCAGGAGAATTTGAACCAAATGGCAGTTGAAATATTAAATGTAAACATAGGATAAATAAGTAGGTAGGTAGGTAGGTAGATAGATAGTAAATCACATATTTCCTTGGTTATCACATCTAAAGTTATTGAAACTATGGTTTCAAAACCTATGAAATTTCCTCTTTAAGTGCAGAAATGTTGGGAAGTTAAGGACTTAAAATCTAGTGTACACAATGTACTGGATATCAACAATCAAGAAATTGTTTCTTTAGAATTCCAAGTCTATGTATGCACATATAAATTTAAAATCTCTTTTATTTGTCCATTTATTTATTTAGAGAGTAAATATTATGGGATATAAGGTTACTTCAGGGTAAAATTATCATTTCAGGTACTGGAAGATCAAAACGGAAATTAATCCAAATTCTTAGGTTATATCCTTTTATATATTATATTTTCGATATATATTTATATTGGATATGTGGTTTACATATGAAAGACTTTGCCAAGCTATTCAAATATTTACTTTATTAAGTACTTATTTTAAATATTTAATCAATATTTTATTAATATATTTATATGAATTATGAGGTAGTACACATTATGAACTTATGTGGGTTTTTCCCCGTCCTTTAAACCCAAGTTTAAAAGAATATAAACTCATATTTTAATCCTTTATAGTGATAGACACACACACACTAAAAACACACCAAATATCTAGCAAGGTGATTGTATGTCCATAGCTGTCAAGAAGTGTCTTGACGGGAGGAGAGAAGATGATTACAGATAGCCCCTGTAATTTATTGCTTAACGATTTTACCACAAAGATATTTTGGGAAACTACACGGTTAGTAGGAAGATATAAAAAAAGGATTTTACTAAAAGAAAATCCATGTCTCTATTTAAATCTCATCTTTATGCAATTGTAGAATAGAAACTTTTTCATTTATTCAACAAATATTTTGGAAGTAGATGGTCAACTAAGGAGAAGCAGGTCTA
>CAUYPO010124686.1:0-14152 GCA_963574435.1 Cheirogaleus major
CAGTCAAAAAAAAAAAAAAGATGAATAGTATTTTGTGGCACATGAAAATAATATGAAATTTAAATTTCAGTGTCCATAAATGAAGTTTTATCGGAACATAGCCATGCTCATCAGTTTGTCATATCAATGTCTGCTTAGCACGAAAATAATGGAATTGAGTCATTGCCACAGAACCCCTATGTGGACACATTTACTATCTGGCCCTTTATAGAAAAGTTTACCACCCCATAGTCTAAATAATACATGAAAGCTAGTTTAATTTAAGAAATTCAACTTCCCTCCTGACTCTACAATAGTAGCAGCAAAACACCTGAACACAACAGAAGTATTACCTATATAAAACATCTTAGAATGGAGAAATTAATAATGAGTACAAAATTACTAAGTGGTCCACAGTTGGCCTCAAAACCTTCTGCGCAAATTGGCACAAATGACCTATTCCTTCTCTTCATAATGCAATGATACCTGATATTTTGTTCCACTAACTTTGAGCTTTCTCTGGAAACTGACATATATTTTAAAATTTGACACAAATTACAATACATTTTGATAGTCTAATTTTTATGCATCTTGCCAAATCTAGATACCCAGTTTATTTGTAAAAAGAAGAACAAAAATTAATACTTACTGGTCACCTATTGTGTGTAATAGCTTTTAAGAGATGGCTTCACAGTGTCTAATTTCATCCCCATAGCAAGCCCACATGGCTGATATTATTATCCTCAATCTGAGGCTCAGAGACATTAAGTAACTTGCAACTTGCTCCCAGTCATCCCGCTAGTCTATGACAGAGCGGTCATCCCAACTCAGGGCTGGTATCAAGGCACATGCTTTGTTATGACCCACATACTTCTCTTGCACTTGGTTAAAAACTCCTGTACAGACCATATAGATTCCAAAATTATACACAGTAATATTACTCTAGAAACTTCAAAGTAAATGGTTAGACTGTACTTCTCCAGGGAGGCAGAGGAAACTTCCAAAGGGACAGACTGAGATTAGATTTTTGTCCCCAGATGAAATAATCACCAGTACAAAGGCGATCAAAGTACCAAGAATAAAACATCATAGAATTCCATATTTTAAATTTAGTAGCCATTATCGACCTTCACTTCCAAGACATACACTTAAAATATGTTGATATTAAGGCTGATGAGGTTGCCATTTGACATTACTGGCCACTCAAAGGTGAAAATGAATCTCTATTGACAGCAATTATTTCTAAATATTCAGAGGCTTGTATGAAATAAAAGTATTTAAAATTTTAAAAGGGGATGATTTCAGAACTTGAGGCAGAAGCAGAAATGATTTCAAGCTTTCAAGACACTGCAGGCTTTTCTTAGATTAGGCAATATATTAATATTGCCTACTAAAGATTAATAGTACATTTGCCACATTATTAAGTTAACAGATTTCTGTGTCTGTGATTCATGCCGATAATAACTTTATTCCTATTAACAATAATTCTCATTTGAAATCAGTAACAGAAACTTCCAAGTTGTGCTGGGAGCCTTTCAGTCTTAGAGTTGTTCTGCTGCCAGCACTTTTTGTTAAAACACATCATTCATTTTCCTCTGATTGGGGGATACGTGCTTAATAATTTTCCTGAAGTAGGGCAGAACTAGCTAATGTTCCCTTCACTTTTGCCATCTGTACCCGACCAAAACAGTCCTTGTTTGCTACTCGAAGGGTCAAATTCAAAATAAATTATCACTAGGACATGTTTTATATAGATGGAAAGAATTTCAATGCAAATGTGGTCCTTTCCCGTGTTTGGGCAGTTAACACAGCAATAGGCTCATTTTACGATTGGTAGATCCTTAACAGCTGTCCTGACTCTATGACTCTGATTCTTCTGTTACCCTCTCAAATTGTATAATTGAGTATAGAGAAGGAGTCAGTGAAGGATTCAAATGAGAAGTTATCATCCGATGCTTGAACAGGGCTGCTCTCCCGGGGTGGTGTGAGGCAGGAATCCTAATGCAGTTCTTGCACTGTGAGAGAAATCATTTGGAGAATCCATTCCTCAAGTCTTTCCAAGAAGACTTGGTTGACTTTCCCTCCATGTCAGTCACTAGCTCTGTGTGTCACTGAGAATTAAAGAAATACCATATGCTACTAATGCTCATGATGAAGATGTAATGATTAGTAATAAAGGTCATGAACTAGAAGAGAACCATGCCTTGTTTCCGATATCATAACCTACCAGGAGGCTTGGAATACATGAAGGGGCTCCAAGATAGTGTTAGGATTTTAGTTAGTATTGGGGTTATTTTAAAAATTAAGAAATTCTAACAATATATAGAGAGTTTGGGGCAGAGAACAGGATTTTTAAAAAAATTATCTTTTACTTTATTTGCAAACCATTTTCATGTAGTTCCCTTTGTGGAACACTCGTATCACACAGTTAGTCTAAAAGGAAGGTGCGGACACAGGAAGGTTTTCTTTCTTTTCTCCTCATGTTACTTGGTTCACATTAGAAACAAGGCCTATCGAGGGAGCCCACAAAGACAGCCTATAACAAGTACTGTGTGTCCACACTGGGCCTTCTCCTTAGGAAAAAAAATTATTCTTATCTATTTTGCCACCAAACTGGCTGCTATTTAAAGAATTTATTCTAGCTCCAACTTTTTTTTCATCAGGGTAAAAACAGATGTCGTTAATAATTCCTCCTGGTTTTGCATTAATGTTCAAGAAGAAAAGTCATTTTGCTTACGTGTAGAACTTCAGTTATTTGATTTCTTATGCATCATCCTGAGCACAAAATTAGGGACACTATTCCTTTCCATAGAAAAATTAAGAGAGACTAAATGACAAAAGAGTCTTCCGTAAAGAATCAGTAGTATTGTCAATAGACTAAACAGCTCCTACTGCCTCAGATGAAGACCCTTTATCAGGTCATAACTGGGGCCTTGGAAAGCTGGGAAACATTGAGCTCATCTATCAGAGAGTAGGTGCAAGGAGGAAGGCATCCGGTGCAGGATGCTTTCTTCAAAGTTAAACCACTGTCTTAATGCATGGCTGCTTCCCTCTTGAATACAGATTCCTTCAGGATATTACCTGCAGACCATGAATTCCAACCTGAATTTGGATGGATTTCTTCTGCCAATTGCAGTAATGAGTGCCATCAGCATCCTACCATTACTAATTCTGGCTCCTTTTATGGAGTATTTCAGCACCTGCCTATTTCCCTCTAAGAGAGATGGACCACTTCTGTCGGCATGCATTAGTAAGTACAACTTACCATTTCAAGTGAATTGTTCACAACTTTAAAAAAAAAGAAACAAAACACTCTGCTAAGATCTAAACTAGCTCTATGCTCCTGAGTAGGGTCAGATTTTGACAAATTGGAAAAAAAGGTGAATTTGTGAGTGATAACATCCAGCTTCCCAAATCTCTACCCAGACATCAGTGTCCAGTCTTCTTCCCAGCTTTTCATGCCTCTGCAGAACACACATCTAATATAAAGAGATGGCGAAATTCCCAGCACCACCAAATGGCCTATCCTTCTGCAAGTGAGGCCGTCCTTACTCCTAAGTCAATGTTAAATATGTTCTTAAAAATAAATACAGGTAATGAACCACCCAAAATAATTTTAATTTCTGAACCGGTAGTAAAATGCATTAAAAATTAGTATTCTGATTCACAGCTTCAATATAGTACCTTTTCAAATAGTAAGGTATATAGCAATAATGATTTTCAAACATTTTTTAAAGTGAAACAATTTAGGATATCTTATTCAGAACACAACAAATACATCATAAAATGAAATTTCTCTGATTAAAATGGGAGAGAAGGAACGGAAATCCCTTCTGATCGCACTCTCCTCTTCCTGTATTCCTGCAGACACCCTCAGGAACAAGAGAACAAGTGTAGGAAAATCAGTTCCAATCTAAGAATGAGAGATCTTGGTCTTAGCCCCTGCTCAGCCATCAAACTGCTCCTTGGTGACTTTTGACAAGGCACTTAACCTTTCTTGTCTTTAGTTTGCTTATTTGTTTCAATACCCTAGATAAATCTTGGGTCCCTTTGTTCTACAGAAGTTTTGAAATTACTCAGGATGACATCAGTGCCCAGAACATAATCCTGACACCTAATGAAAGCTCTGTAAATGTTGGCTATTATTATGAGTTAAATATCAAGGAACATGACTAACTGTTCTGTGAGCATAAACAGAAAGCACAGGGAGTCTGAAACTCCTAGGAGATATCATGCAATGGTAACCTAATGTCTTGTGCTCTACTTGAGAAATAATTCCATTGAAATAGTCAAGATTCTTTTCTCTTGTATAACCTGTTCTTATTCTTAACCTCTCTTTTTGGAAGATCTGTGGAGACCATACAGTCCTCTAGTCACACTTTTTGCTGCTGCTTCTGTGTTTATAGAAGTTACATTTTGGTGTGTGTGCTTCCTGTTATTTATCAAAGCCATAAACAAGATCACTCCAGATCACACCATGGGATGCGTTTGCTTTTGATTAGAACTAAAAGTGACTAAACTCACCTTAGGTTGTTTTTTTTTTATAATATTCAATTTTAAAGACCTTTAGTTCATAACATTTTTTGATTTATGTTGTAAGCCAATAACCCCATCTTTATTTATTGTAATAGGCTTTAGCAAACTATAAATCTTAATAGCTTTTAACAATTACTAAATCTTAAAAAGTGCTTTTTTGTCTGCCACTGTAGAAATCCAAAAACCAGTAAGTATTTAGTGAAATGCCCAGCATTATCTTGGACATTTTAAAGATACATTTTAAAGATTAAAAAGGAAAGTAAGACATTGTATGTATATACCCTCAGCATGAATTCATGCTGAGGGTGTATATATATACCCCCATTCAAAATGGGGGTAAATTTATATTGCAAAATGCTAAAAATCTTGGCAATCTTGTATAGTATCATGAAACATCCCAATCTGGGTTTCCAAATCATGTTTATTCACTACAAATGTAAAAATCTGGGCTACTTCAGGACAATATACTATGCAACATGGCTTAAAGAATCACATTAGAAAGCCTTGCTGAAAATGAGAAACCTTAAAATTCACTTTAAATATGAGCAACTTTCTCTTGGACAATTCTCCACTCCTGCATATTTGAAATAACGTCTATTCCTAAAGAAGAATATTTTCTTTCTGGATAGATAAAAGTTAGATAGAGTTATCTAGTATATTGTTTGATGTTGTTAATGAATTAAATATTCTCCTTCAAGATTGGTAACAAGACCTGTTGCACAAGAAAAAAGAAAAACTAGACTCACTTCAAAAGAAACTAAGCTATATGTTCCACTGGGTACAGAATACTGAATTCAGTTGTTTCTGAACCAGACTCCATTCATTCATTCATTTGCATAGTTGTTCATTTATTTGCATAATATTTTGCTATGGGAATACAAAAGTGTAATGATATGCATCTTTTATACCAGATATTTACTTAAGTTTTCCACATTCTGGTTATGATTATGGAAGATTAACAAATTTTATCAAGACACAAAAGTAGAAACCTAAGGTACTTTTTGATATTAATTTACATAATTGAATTAGTCTCATATTAAAATATCCTTTCACTTTGAACTCAAGTGCCTGAAAATGTGGGTGAAGTATATAAGTATGTGAATTATGAATGAACATACATTATGAGTTCCTAATTTCAACTTCGATGCCTTTATATACACATTACATTTAACCTCATGATAAACCATCATTTAATAGACCAAGATAATAAATGTCACAAAGATAGTGTCATTTGAATTCAGGTCTTCTGATTCTAAGGAAATTAAATTGTTATTATTGTTATTATTATTCTACTTACCAGCTATGCATAGCTGTTAAAGAGTTATTAATAAATTATCAGTGTTACTTGGAATCCTTACTGCTATTTCCAGTTAGCACTATGAAGGAAATGAAAATCTCCTTTTGTCACCACAATGGGAAGTTACTCTTCATACTCTCTCACTCCCTTCTATATTCTGTCATTCCCCTCCCAGGGACTGTCATGTTAAAGGAGTCAGATGATGAAGACTATGCTAATGTTTGACATGCAAAATCATAGCCCAGACCGAGAGTGACATATGGGGAAATCTCATCCAGCTGGTCAAACTAGAAATTTAATAAGGAAAAAATAACTTATTTTCTTTATCTAGCTCATAAGCAGTGCAAGGAAAGAAAGGTTTCTGGTTCAAGATATGACATTCCTGAGTTCATTGCCTAATGCAATCAAGAAGTACGTCAGGATATCAACTATATAAAAAAAAATCTATAAACTTTCCAGGACTGTGAAAGGCAAATACTTGATATGCTTAATAGTTATCATGACTGTATTTTGTTAATATTACATTTGAGTGGATTTATCTATTCAAAAGTCAACCTGAATTCACTAAAAATCTAGAACTAGTGATATCGTAATTTGTCTTCTGTCATAATTGAGTATACTTCATTTTCATTTTAGCTTTTTCAGTTCAAAAGTGTTTACACCATGAGTATTTCTTTTTCTTAGCATTAATTAAGATCCTGCAGTATGTGGCATTCAATAGTTAGTGCTGACACACACAAGTATTAATCTGACTAAAATTAGCCTAATTAAGATTGTTACTAAGTCTTACACAAAGCAGAAGTGTACAACACAGTAGGTAGCAATTATTTTGGCTTTTAAATAACATTTACATTGAAATGCAGATGAAGTAGATTCAAATATCTGCAAGACCTTCCTCTTTAAAACAAAAACCTGAAAATTGAAATGCTGACTAAAAGTTTTTTATGCTACAGCTATGGCCAAAGTGCTGGTCCCTTTATACATAACCAGTGACTTCTACTAGTTCTAATAATTGGTAGGCATATAAAGTTCTCTTTTTCTTTTTGGTTCAAACCAAAGTGGTCAATAAATTAAAAATAGAGTCAGGGATCCAGTCTCTTTTATTGAAAGTAGGATTATATCAGGCAAAATTTCTTTTTTCTGTGTGGCTTTCAAATATAAATTTTCCCAAGAAACACAGTTTACACCTATCACAAAGTACTTGATAGGAGAAACTGTGTAAACACCAAGAGAAGTAACTTATAAATATCTAGCCTGAATAAGTCACTCATTCAGTTGCTCATTTGTTTGATAAAAGTACATTACTGTTCTTTATTCTTAAAGTTAACATCAAATTGAAATTAAATTTAAGGTGAAGTAGATCATCTAATATACCACCTGAAGCAATAATTGATGCCTTATAGACATGCATTTGTAGATCTGATCTCTGTGTAAATGAGTTACCTGTTCTATATTCAGAAATTAAAGCACAAACTGAAGCTGAATCTCCTGAAATGAATTTCAGTGGTTTAAAGAGAAACAAAAGATAAAAGATGGATAGCTCACATCAAATATAGCAACATACCACTAATAGAAGAAATGATAAAAATAAAAAATATATGCCATTCTAATAGTGAGTGAAAAATATCGTTACCAATGGCAGAGGATACATCTGGCAATAAAATTATATGCCTCTGTGAGAGTGGTTCCTGGACACCAGTATGTTCTCACATGAGCAAATTTCTTATTCTGGGAATTTGCCAAAATCATAGATCCATGGGGAATTTCTCAAGGACTTGGTAGAATTTCCTATGTATCACTGCAAGCTTACATATGAGAGAATCATACATCAGACTACCTATAGAGACCCTATAGTTTTGTCAGTGAACAAATGTAGCCAATGCCTAAAGAATCTGAACACATTCATTTTTTAGGCATTAGATTTTGCTTCAATATAAAATGGAAAATACAACCTTAGTATTTGAATAAATTCTGACTGTATTTCATTGTGGTCTAATTTGGAAAATTATTACATGGTAGGATAATAGAATAAACTATAAGAACTTCAAGACGCTTATGGACTTGTCTGCAGCCACACAACAAATATTAAAACATACATTATTTATCTGAATATAACATCTCCTTTGGAACCATTGTACTCTATCTTATAAATACAGATCTGCTAGAGGTTTAAAATGTGTGCATTCTGATAAACTACACTCTGCTTTAGGTGTGTTATGATCTCAAACAAGTTAGGAATTAAAAATGGAGTGGATTAAATTTAGGTTGGAATCAAACTTTGCTTTGAATTTTTAAAAAGTCATTTTTCATTGACGCCAAAGTGCAGTAGCAAATAAAAAGTGACCATAGTTATGTAGATCCTTCAGGTAAAATATGCTTTGCCCTAAAATATCTGGGTAAATGAATGCTATGGTTTGAATGTTTTTATCCTTTTTAAAATTTATGTTGAAACTTAATCTCCAATGCAACAATATTGGGAGGTGTGGCCTTTGGTAGTGATTGAGTCATGAGGGCTCTGCCCTCATGAATGGGATTAGGTGCCTTTATAAAGGCCTTGACAAAGGTAGTTTGTCCCTTTTGCCCTTCTGCCTTCTGCCATGCGAGGACACAGCATTCCTTCTCTCTGAAGGATACAGTGTTCCAGGCAACATCTTAGGTGCCAATAGCAGCCTTTGATCTTGAATTGTCCAGCTTCCAGAACTGTGAGAAAATAAAGTTCTGTTCTTTACAGATTACCTAGTCTCAGATATTTTGTTATAGAAGCACAAATGAACTACAACAATGAGGCAAATATGTTTGCTTTGCTTGAAATTGTCTGGAGAACTGTCTTTCATTGGATTTTGCTAGATCAGGCCTGATAGTGCTCTAAGTTAAAGCAATGCTTCTCAAAGTTTAATGTGCAGGGGAATCATCGAGGGATCTAGTTTAAGTTCAGATTCTGATGCAGTTGTTCCAGGGCAGAGCCGGAGATTCTACATGTCTGACAAGTTTCCAGGTGACACCTATAGTACTGGTCAGGAATAACACTTTGGTTATCCAGGACAGAGGAAGTGGCCAAAAGTTGCTCTGTCAGATTTCATGCATGTGTACAGGCAGCAGTGGCCCAGGTAAAATGCCACAATTTCTCATTAGACCAGAGCCAAAATTGGGGAATAGGCAAAAAAGCTGATAACAAAACCAGGGGTGGGCCAATCACGGTAGCTCGTGGGCCAAATCTGGCTCATTATCTGTTTTTGTATGACAAGCAAGGTAAGAATGTTTTTCACAGATGAACATTTGCAATTGACTTAATAATATGAAACACTACAATTGAGCCCCAATTAAGTGAAATTTCATCACCCTCCCAAAAGATATTATTCTGAATTTTACTCATTAAAAATATTGTAGGAATTTATTTTCTCCTTACTACATATTTACCTACATATCCTCAAATTTTGCCTTTTGGCCCACAACATCTGAAATATTTATTTCCAGACTTTTTTTAATTTTAAAATATTATGGGAGTACAAATGTTTTTGGTTACATATATCGATTTTGTTATGCTCGAGTCAGGGTTATAAGTGTGCCCATCACCCAGATTGTTCATTGTACCGATTAGGTAGGTTTTCGCCAATCGCCTCCTCTCCTCCCACTTGTTTTCCATAGTTTTACTTGCCTTTTTGCACATGTGTGCTCATAGGTTAGTTCAATAGCGAGTATACGTGATATTTTTCTTTTCCATCCTTTAGATACTTCACTTAGGATGATGGTCTCCAGTTACATTCAAACTGTTGCAAAAAGCATTAAGTCATCCTTCTACATGGCTGAGTAGTATACACATACCACATTTTGTTAACCCACTCATGAACTGATGGGCACTTGATTCTACATCTTTGCAATTGTGAATTGAGCTACCATAAACACTCTAGTGCAGGTGTCTCTTTGATAAAATGACTTCTTTTCCTTTGGGTAAATACCCAGTAGTGGGATTGCTAGATCAAATGGTAGGTCTACTTTTAGTTCTTTGAGGAATCTCCATCCTTTTTTCCATAGAGGTTGTACTAATTTGCAGTCCATCAACAGTGTGTAAGCATTCCTTTCTCTCTGCATTCATGCCAGTATCTATTATTTTTGGACTTTTCAATAAAAGCCATTCTAACTGGAGTAAGGTGATATCTCATGGTGGTTTTTAATTTGCATTTCCCTCTAATTAGTGATGTTGAGCATTTTTTCATATGCTTATTGGCTATTTGTCTATCTTCTTTCGAGAACCTGTTCGTGTCTTTTGCCCACTTTTTAATGGGGCTATTTATTTTTTTCTTGCTGATTTGCTTGAGTTCTTTGTAGATTCTGGTTATTAGCCCTTTATTGGATATATAGCTTGCAAATATTTTTGCCCATTCTGTTGGTTGTCTATTTGCTCAGTTGATTATTTCTTTAGCTGTGCAGAAGCTTTTTAATTTAATCAAATCCCATTAATTTATTTTTGTTGTTGGTGTGGTTGACATTGGGATCTTCCTCATAAATTCTTTGCCTAGGCTGATATCTACAAGAGGTTTTCCAATACTTCCTTCTGGGATTTTTATGATTTTGTGTCTTACATTTAAGGCCTTTATCCATCTTGAATTAGATTCTTTTTAAGACTAGTCAAGTGCAGTAGTGAGGAGGGGAAAAAGTAGTAGAACAAGGAGTCCAATCTGTAACTGACTGTGAACAATCAAGTGAGATAACGCACTACCTTTGGAACAGCCATCTTGAATTACTTTTTATGTGTGGTGAGAGATATGGATCTTGTTTCATTCTTCTGCATGTGGATATCCAATTTTCCTAGCACCATTCATTGAATAGGGAGAAGCACTTGAATGCCCCAGGTGGTTGGTAGGGCCCTGGAACTTCCATGTGCATCCTTATTCTCCACCACAGCAGAGGCAGGTGGGGCAGTGAGGCTGGGTGGGTCTGGGTTGGGTGAGCCTGCTCTCAGGCTCCACAAAAGCTGGTAAGGTAGCCGCTTCAACTGGGATCAAAAGTCCACTCCTAGCCTTCTGGGGAAAGCCACCAGAGAGGGGCTGAGATGGTCCTACCCAGCCTTAAGTCAAGTCTGTGTGTGGAGATGGGGGCTACCTGAGATTCACAATCTGGCTGTCAGGAACAGGTCTCATTTTTCTCTCCCATCCCCTGCACCTTGGACTCCCTTGGGTGTCTCTCAGTAGGCAGGGATTCAAACTAGCTAAGTTCCCCAACAATGGCACTGCAGGCTGGGAGCTTCCCTGTCCAGGATCCAACCCTGCCAACCATGGGCTGAAAGTGTGGCTTTCTTGTGGGGGGAGTGGTGCTCCAAGAGTTTGTGTGGCTGGGACCCACACTGCATTCTCTTTTCAGTTCTGCCCAGCCAGGCTCCCCTGCCTCCCAAAATTAGTTCACAAATCTTCCCTCCAGGCCTCCGCACAACATGATCAAGTCCTGGCAGGTACGGGATCTGGCTTGCAGACCTGTCACTGGATCCCTGAAGATAAATTCCTGATCTTGCCAGCGAGGAGCATGCTGGTCCCCAATTGCCTGTGAAGTGCTCAAGCAGGTTTGATGTCCCGCTGCTTCTGGGTGTGCCCTGCTCTGATTGAGTGACCAGGCAAGCAGCACTGGAGAGGGCCAGTGAGCAGGGAGCTCACAGTCTGAGCACCCCTTAGTCCTCTGCAGGGCTTTCAGAGGAAAGGTTTGAGCCCCAACAGAGGTGACGCAGCAGCTCCTGAGAGCCCCAGCTCAAGTGTCTCTCTCAGCAGCCCAGGGCAGTGGAGGGGAAGGACAGGAAAAGAGTGTGAATGGAGGAGAGCTATCCCTCTCTCCAGAAAGCAGTTCACCTGGAATGTCTGGGCTCTGGGATCACACAGACTCCTCAGGACCCACCAGCCCCCTGTGGATCCTGCAGTCTGGGCAGGATTTGGGAAATGTGAATGTGGGAATGAGCAAGATGAAAACTGAGGGGCTGAAGCCCCATGGGGAGGACAAAGGTGCACGGTGGGTGGAGAAGCTATATGGCATCTGCCGTCCCAGCTCAGGTCTATGGTGGCAGGATGCACCCTAAGGGGGCCGGCAGCCTGGTGCTTTGGCCTCAAGAAGCTTCCAGCTCACTGGTAGCAGCAGCTTTTGGGCTCATGAGGGTAGAAGAGCTTTTTAGCAGCTTGGGAGCCTGCTGACTGCCAGAGATGTGAGGGAGAGAAAAAAAAAACTGCTCCACCTACCCTTTTTGCTGGACTCTAAACCTCTCCAGGGTTGTCTTCTGCCAATATCTTCCTCCTTATTCTGCTCCACAACTTCTTCCCATGGAATCTCTTTGTAGGTTCTGGCACTTTTCTCTTGAAATTACACTGGATCTATGATTAGGTTAGTTTGTTTTTTCTTTTCATCTAAAACTTTTCCTCCTTTCTGAGATGATCTCGCAGCTGGTGTCCCTAATCAGCCATCTTCCCTGATGCTATTACCAGACTTTTACAGAAATAAAAATTGCTGACCTTAGTCTAAACTATTGTCTATAATGCCATAAATTTTCTTGGATAAAATATAAGCCTGTTTACATAGCACAGGTGATAATCAAAAAACAAAAATGCATGACTTTTTAAAATCTAGACTACCTTATATTTGTTAGAATTAAGGAGTGTCTAAGAAGATACTCATCAAATTCAAATTCTACAAGAAAATCAAGTAAAGCAAGTCGAATTATTATTGAGAAGTCCAAGGCTCTTCTGATACTCATTCCTGACTTCTTTTCCTAAATGGAAGGCTCTACTTTGTATCCATAATATTCTAAAATTTATGTTATTGTGCCTTGGTAAAGGTCTTCATCAACAATTTTACTGTTGACCCAGGTGGATTCTTTTAATTAAAAAAAATTTATTTTTAACAAATAATTTCCTCTCTTCCAATTTCTTTGTATTTCCTTTTTGAACTTTAATTTTCAGATGTTGGACCTTCTTAAAATAACCCAGTAAGTTAATATTTTCTCTTCAAATGTCTATAATATTGTTTATTTATTTTATTTTTGTTGGTTTTACTTTTTCTTTCCTTTCTTGGTTGTTGCTCTAATTTCTTAGAGATTTCTTTGACTTTATCCTCCAACTTTTCTACCAATTTTTTAATTTCAGCAATCATATTTGGTTTCTAAGATGTCTTATTATTGCCTCTTCACAGCAGCTTATTTGTATTTTGCAGATGCAATAGTGTCACTCATCTCTTTGAGGCTATTAACTATAGATTATCTCTTCATTTGTCTCCTTGTTTTTCATACTGGAAGCTATTCTCAAATGTCTAGGGGTCTTTGGCTTTCTATTCATATAGACTATGAAAGCATAATATTACTGAGGATAGTATGGCTATATGTATAAGTGGGACTTATCAAAATGTAGGCTCCTCTGTAAAATCATTTGGCAGGGAAGCAGCCATGTTATTGGACATCCCCCCAAATATTATATAGAGAGATCTGTTAATGGAGCTGTCCAGCTCATTAAGAGAAGATGCCTTCAATTTTCTGCTTTGAAGTATATTCCCTAGTGCTGAGAGTGAGGTGCGTGTTGGGGAAGGGGAGGGTGTATCATCATTCAGAATCCCAGTTTTTACCTGTTTTCTATTTTCAGCCTTACCCTTCCTCCCTGAGCCCAAAGTCACACATATTTAAATTCTGCAGAGTAATCCCCAGTCTCTTGTGAGAGGAAAGGATGGAACATGGGTACTCACCCATCATGGGGTAGAAGTGGAGACTTGACAATCTCACTGCTCAGGGTACAGACTTTCAATCAGTTTGGAAACCAGTTTTCTTTCCGCCACTTGTCTCCACTTTCTGAAATACCTGGTGCCTCCAAGTCATGAACTTCTAAATGATTCTTCAGGAGACTAGGGTCATGCTTCTCCAGTCTGCAGTCCCTCTGCAGTCAGTTTAGGTTTTAGCTCCCTCTTCTTTTTTAACCAACCCCCCCATCAGTTTCCTATTCTCTTTCTAATTTTTAAGAATTTTTTTCAATTTCTTCTCTACCAGTGTTTCCCTTTCCTCTGGCTTTTTACCTTTTTAAAATTTCTTTGCTATCATTTAACTGGAAGCATGGGAAGAAGAGAAATAAAATTGTGTAGTCAATCCACAATCTTAACTGAAAGTCTTTATACCACCTTAGAAATTAGAATATAGATAAAAAGCAACATTTATTGTATAATAGGATTTTAAATTATTCTAAATTTCATAGTTTTTTCCCATTTGCAAAGAACTTTCACCTTTATGCATTACCTAATACCAAATTTTGTATAAAAGATAACTGGGACTTTTTAAGGCAAAGTGACTTGCCCACAGCCGCATAACTAGTTAGAGTCATGCTCAGCCCT
>CAUYPO010124688.1:0-27182 GCA_963574435.1 Cheirogaleus major
AGACCCTGTCTCTACTAAAAATAGAAAGAAATTAGCTGGACAACTAAAAATATACAGAAAAAATTAGCCGGGCATGGTGGTACATGCCTGTAGTCTCAGCTACTTGGGAGGCTGAGGCAGGAGGATTG
Organism: Cheirogaleus major; assembly: GCA_963574435.1. Taxonomy (NCBI): domain Eukaryota; kingdom Metazoa; phylum Chordata; class Mammalia; order Primates; family Cheirogaleidae; genus Cheirogaleus; species Cheirogaleus major. The sequence goes on from CAUYPO010124688.1 coordinate 129, forward strand.
CTTGAGCCCAGGAGTTTGAGGCTGCTGTGAGCTAGGCTGATGCCATGGTACTCTAGCCTGGGCAACAGAGTGAGACTCTGTCTCAGAAAAAAAAAAAAGAACAGACGAGGTTCTGGGCTGAGACACAGCACCGCTGCCCTGGGGGGCTTTGTGGGCAAGTAGAGTGGACGCTCACAGGTCAGCAACAGGCCAAGGCTTCCCGACCTCCGCACTGTCCATTCACCCACGAACCTGCAGGACTAGACGCCCCTCCTGGCTGACCACACACCTTTGTGCTCCCCAGAACACACATGTAACAGAGGAGTGTGACTTGGTAAGTAGCCATTGGCCATTGTGCATTGTCACAAATTAATTAATCAGAATGTGAATCAGTTGTTTTGCCTGTGGCAACAACGGACAGGACCCGTGTGTCTGAGAGAGGGAGCAGAGCCGGGTCCAGGCGCCGGGGAAGAGCGTGGCTCCCGGGAGCTGCTCTCAGGATGCGAAAGAGCCGGGATGCGGAAAGCCCAGCAAACCGGCCGCGTGGCCGCTATATTGGGGTTCACCCTCCACGTGGGAGATGCTCCATGGATTTCTGTGCATGTCAGAAAACAACAAGACCATTCCAAAGCGTTTTTGCCCAGCTCTCTTTGAAAACAGTGGCAGCTCACATATTGCAGATCCAAACTGTAAAAAGATGCAAGATTTCCTGTGCTGTCATCCCGACCGAGAAAACGTGACTGCGTATTTCTAGCCCGCTGTGGTCTCAGCCTTCTCTAATTGAGTTTTATTAGGGAATGTTTGACATCTACAGTCTCCTCTCAGAAGGTCTCGGGTGATACTAATGGTGGCAATTAGTGACACGTCCCCTCTGCCTGGCACCGTGCATTGCACATACCACATGTTTACCTGTTTCGACTGCACAACATGCCACGAGACAGGGACTGTGACATATTCCCATCCTGTCCATGAGGAAACCGGCCGTGAAGAGTTAAGCACTTTCCTCAGACTGCTGGCCGGCCGCGGTGGAGCCGGTTCGGAGGGACACGCTGTGCGGCAGGAGCAAAGGCTGGGGGGGACACTTGGCGTTTGAGTTTAGCAGGCCTTCGCACAAACGGTTTGAACACATGCGAGACACATTCCTGACTCAGAGTCCTGATTAACTTCTCCCTCCTTTAAGGAAGCAGTTAGTCGCTTAGCAGGGACATTTGCTGCTTGAGCCAGAGGGTGATGGGATGGAGCTGTCGGCATCCTTTCCTGTTTTCCCTGGACACAGCCTGGCGCCTTCCTCCCTCTCGACAGACGGGCCAGAGTGAGAGCCAGGCGGGACACTGTGGCCAGCGCTCGCCCAACCTGCAGCTGCTCCCAGAGAAACAGCGAGAAGAGTTAGAGGATGAGCAGGTGCCCACCTGCGCCCGGGTGTGCAGGACAGAGTCCCTCTTTTCTCTCTCTCTTCCCCCCACCCCAGACTTTGCTATGGATTTAACCATTGGAAAAGAATGATAGAGGACCTAACAATATTATAAAACGTTTGGAAAAAAGAGTGTTAAAAATTGGTCAAAATGTCAGTACTGTAGTTGGCCGGGAAAGCTGCAGACACTTGCCTCTCCCTTAATAGAAAAGTTTCCCGCCTGCATCTGAGGACACCTGCCGAGGTCTGTGTCCTCCACGTCTGTACCTGGGCTGGCGCAGGACACACTCAGAAGGCCTGCGGTGGAAGCCCTCCACCTTGTCACCCATCCCTGAGACCCGTGCGGGAGCCCCCAGCAGGTGAAGTTCAGGGCATGAGCGCAGTTGTACTGGCTGGCGCCACGGGTCCCAGACTCAGCCACGTGTCCCCTGGAGCACCGTACGGGGGAGTCCTGATGGTTCGGCGGTCTCAGTGCATACAGCCATGGCCCGACCTGCGCTCCGATCTGGGCGGCTTCTTCAGATGTGCTGCCTTTCCAACCCACTCACATTTTCTGGGGTACCTAGGTGGTCTGAATTTTCCGTGAAATTCATGACCCCGTGGAGGGAAGGCACCCTTTCTTCTGGGCTCCCCTAGTAAGTGTGTGTGTGCACGTGCACGTATGTGGTGGCGCTTAGGTGGCAAGGCACTTGCCTGTGTCCGAGCCTGTCTCCTTCCAGGCTGAGCTCGTTGAGAATGGGGCTGTGTTCTGCTCACCCGTGTAGCCCCCTCTAACCTAGGCAAGGAGTCTGCAGATTCACCCCAGACTGACCTCCCTGGGGGACAGGGCCATGTTCCCGCCGGTTGGCGCTGAGCCTCACACGGGCAGTTTAAGTGACTGTAGCTTGGCAGAGTCGGGGGAAGCTGGGAGGGACGGCTCGGAATTGAGGACTTGGGTACCCTGTCCCCATCTCTCACTCCCGGTTCTAAATTCCTCGGAGGCCGTGGTCAGGGCTTTGTGGCGTTTGGAGCCGTGCCGTGCCCGGGCTCTGACGGGAGGATGGCGAGGCTGTGCAGGTGCGCAACGGGGCGGAGGGTGCGGAGCGGCTGGCGGGGTAGGGGCGTTTTGCCATCGATGGCCCCCTGCATGGATGGTGAGCCCCCGTCTCAGGGTAGCACGGGGGGATGGGGCGCGGGGGAGGGAACCCCACAGGCAGGAAGGGGCGGCTCCCTGAGCCGATTGCTGAAATCTAAGCGATTACAGGCAGCTCCCAGCCTAACCTCAGACCCGTGTTTGCCTTCAGGGAAGGTGGGAGGAAACGGGGCGTGGCCCGTGGGGAGCCCCGAAAGTTAAATACCCTCCTCTGCGTCTCACTCACTGACTCACTGGCCGGGGCAGATGGGCAACTCCTCGCTCTCTCTTTGAGAAAAGCAAAATCATTTATTTTTAAAAATGATACAGTATTTTTCACTTATAAAAGATAATTATACTCATTATAGAAATATTTCCATAAATAGGGAAGCAGAATCTGGGGACAGACATAACCCCCATCCCAGCGCCCGCTGACCTCCACTGTGCATTTTCTTTCTTCTCCTTTTTCCTGCTGAGTGGTTTATAAACTTTGTATCCTGTTCTGTTCAGTTTAGCACAGTAGGGCGAACACTTCCCATGGTACTACAGATTCTACAGAAGTATGCTCGTGAGGGTTCCATAATGTGTCATCATGTAGCTAAATGAACACTTGTTCGTAATTCAATATTATCGGTAATTTAGGTTGTTTACAGTGTTTTCACTGTTAAGGAAGATTTCTTTTGATGAACCTCTTCATGCAAAGTGATTTTTCTGTGTTTAGGGTTCTTTCTTTAGGGCGTCCCCAGAGTAGATCTACTGAGTCAAAGAATGTGCTCTTCCTAACACTCCTGACACCAGGTACCAGGTTAATTTCCAAAAGCATTGATGCTGACTTCCACTTACCGTGTCTGCAGGTGCAGCCACCCAAAGGATGGGCGTGTGACCTCACTGGACCCACTGTGAGGCCAGCGTGGGCCAAGACCCCACCTAGCACCCGAAAGCCACAAGCTCTGGGTTTCCTGTTAGTGACAGTTCAGAGCTGATGTTTACGGCCCCCGGCAAGTCTAGGTATTTTCCCTCCCCAGGGCACAGTCTCTCTGGCTGTGTCAGTTTCCTGTTGTAATCAAGTCCCACACACGGAGTGGCCTAACAACAGGAATCGATTCCGTCCCTGACGGAGTTTTGGAGGTCTCTGGAGGCTGACGTCGCGGTGTCGGCAGAGTGGCTTCCCTCGGAGGGGCAAGCTGTTCCAGGCCTCTCTCCCGGCCCGGCAGCCTTGGTGTCCCATGGCTTGTGGACGGCTGCTCCCTGTGTCCTCACCTCTCTTCCCTGTGCGCGTGTCTCTGCGTCCAAATTTCTTGTTTTTAGTGTGAACAGTCATTGGATTCGGGTCCACCCTGATGACCTCCTCTTAACTGGATCATCTGCAAAGACCCTATTTCCAAATAAGGTCACAGCCGCAGGCACTGCGGGTTGGGACTTCACTGCTGAGTCATTCTGCGGGCGGCTTGAGAGCAGTTCATCACGTGCCTTTGTGGCCCTGCCTCGAGGTCCTTCCTCAAAGGGACCTGCCCTCCATTCTTGCTGAGGGACGCTGGGCCCCGCATCAACTCTGCGTGACAAAGAATTGTGTCGGGAGCCACAAAACCCTGAAGGCTGCTGGCAGACCCCTTACCGAAGCATCAGCTCTCCCAACTTTGTTTATTTGACAAGTAAAAATTATACATATTTGTGGTATACAACATGGTGGCTCAACACATGCACACATTGTGCAGTGGCTAAATAAAATTATTCAGCATATGCATTGCCTCACATAATTGTCATTTTTTTGTGGTGGGAACACATAAAATCTCCTCTCTTAGCAATATTATTAGTAACTGTGGTCACCATGACGTACCGCAGACCTCCTGAGCTTACTCCCCCGTCTCTCCGAGATTCCGTCTCCTTCGACAGACACCCCCATCCTGCCACCCAGCCCCTGGTGACCACCACGCCACTCCCTGCTTCTGTGAGTTCGACGTTTTTATACTCCACGTATAAGTGAAATCATGTGGTATTTTCCCTTCTGTGTCTGGCTTATTTTACTTCTCATAATGTCCTTGAGGTGCATCCACGTTGTCACAAATGACAGGATTTCCTTCTTATTTTAAGGCTGACCTGCGTGTATGCCCCGGTTTCTTTACCCGTTTATCCATCGACGGAGGCTAAGGTAGATTCCATATCATGGCAGCTGTGACCACCGCTGCAATGAACGTGGGTCTGTGGGTACCGCTTCAACACACCGATCTCATTTCCTCTGGGTGCATGCCCGGTAGTGGCACTGCTGGGTCATACTGTGGTTCTGCCTGTAGTTTTTTGAGGAACCGCCATACTGTTTTCCATAGTGGTTGTATTAATTTACATTCCCACCAATAGCATATGAAATAATTATTTTTAAGTTTTTAAGCAATCTCCATATTCTTTTCCGTAGCGACTGTACTAATTCTCACCAATGGTGTGCAAAGGCTTCCTCTTCTCACCAACGCTTGTTGTCTTCTGTCTTTTTGATCATAGCCATTCTAACAGGTGTGAAGTGATATCCCATGGGGGTTTCAATTTGCATTTCCCCCATGACTAGTGATGTTAAAAATATCTTCATATACCTGTTGGCCATTTGTATGTCTCCTTTTGAGAACTGTCTGTTCTCAACCTGTGCCCACTTCTTAATGGAGTTATTTGTTTTCTTGCCATTGAGTTGTTTGAGTTCCTTATATATCTTGGATATTAACCCCTTATCAGATGTGTGGTTTGCAAATGCATTCTCCCATTCCCTAGGTCATCTCTTTACTATGTGGGTTGTTTCCTTTGCTGTGCAGAAGCTTTTTAGTTTAATGTGATCCCTTTGTCTATTTTTGCTTTTGATGCCTGTGCTTCTGGGGTCATAGCCCCCCAAAAATCTTTCCCCAGATCAATGTCATGGAACTTTTCCCCTGTGTTTTCTTCTAGTAGTTTTATAGTTTCAGGTCTTCCGTTTAAGTCTTTAATCCATTTTCAGTTGATTTTTGTATACGGTGTGAGATAGGGGTCTAGTTTCATTCTTCTGCATGTGGAAGCCCAGGTTCCCCAGCACCATTTATTGGAGAGACTGTCCGCCAAAGCATGTCTCAATGCCGCAGTGACAGTAGTATCTGCCGGGCATTCCTGCGGCGGTGGAGGAGGGTGCACAGAATAGGGCCACTGCAACACCGACACCTCCCTGAGTCCTCAGAGCTCCCTCTCCACTGCATCACAGGGCTCCCCACACCTAGTCTGAACCACCTAGGAGCTTTCTAGAATGCAGATTTGATTTTATGAGGCCTGGGAGGGAGTACGTCTACCAAGATCCGAAGGACAGGAGGTTGCTGATCTTCAGACTACCTTTGAATAGTGAGGCCTGCACATGTCAGGGGAGCCCCAACATTTCAACTACATGAACTCTTGGCCACCATGAGGCCCAGGCTTCAGCTAGCCACGCAGAAGAAGGCTGGCCACACCTGTCATGTGCTTGCGCTAACACATCCAGTCCTGAATCCTGAGCGAGTTCAGTGGTGTCGGCCCTTTGAGAGCAAAATTTATTCTCCATGGACCAACGTGGTCCTGCTCTACTCCCCTCTCAAGCATCCTCCCAGGCTCCTGCTGATATAGGTCCAGCTACACTTCTGGGGTTACAGGCTGTCCTCCCTGAGCCAGCCACCTACCTACGTGCAGGCTGTGTCTGATCCCCTGCTTCTGTCCCTGACCCCCTGCTTCTGTGCCCTGCCTTCATCCGCCTGAAGGATGCTATGCAGAGGAAAGCTGCTCCACCCAAGACAGGGGTGAACAAGGCTCAGGATTGAAATTTTTGGCCTCACATTTCTGCCCAAATATCCCAACATCCTGTCTCCAAGTTTCAGTCTTTCCTTGCCGATGCCAAGAGCCTGGCATAAGGAAACTGGCTATGGTGAATGTCACATCAGTGCCACACACCTGGCCAGACCTGCGGCTCCGTCCACCTGCCAATCTAGGACATCAGGGGCTCATTGGTGTGGCCAAGAAGGCCTTTGTGACTGTCCTGTTCTCGGTCCTCGATGGCATCTTTCCTTTCTGAACGTCAGGTGGGGCTCTCAGGAGAAGCAAGCTGACCCCAAATCTTCCTTATCCTATTGTCACCATGGAAACTAAATGCCTCAGCCACACTCTCTGGAGCCACCTTGCCTCATGCCCTGCTTCAGTTCACGTCCCCTCCTGTGTGCATTTGAGGAATGGTGGCAGCGCTCTGTGCTGTGCGTGTGCCCCCGTGTCCCTGGCCGGACAGCCTCTGGCTCCTCCAGTCCTCCAGGAACCAGACCTCAAGTCTCATTGTTGAGGGTCTGTTTAACGGGGTCACTGCTGGTGGCAGCTTCTGTATCAGTAGAGGCCTGGGGGGAAGCAGGCCTGGCTGCTCCCGGTCTGGGAAGTTTGAGGGGAGCTAAATGCAAGGAGACTCTTCAGGGATGGTGAACCCGCAGGCGGGAGGAGCGGGGAGAGGCGTTCGTCACACCCAGGGGTGTTGGCTGCGTGAAGGGTGCACACCTGGGTTGTGCTGACAGAGGGGCACGGCCAGTCCACAGTGACACTGCAGGGAGGGATCGAGGAGGTGGGACCTGAGCTCACCTCCTCCCAAACACCTCTCTCCTGCAGGTGCCACCCACGGCAGCCAGAATCCACGCATGGGCTCCCTTCCCGGGCGTGGTGCAGGTGGAGGGTCAGGGTGGCTCTGGGCCCGGGTCGGAAACTGGAGGCCTTCTCTCGTCAGATCCCAGGAAGATCTGCTGGGTGGACACAGGCAGCGATGCCCGCCACGGCCGCAGAAGGCCAGCGCTGTGAATCACTTCTGCGGTGCGTGCAGTGTTTGTGCTGGCGGGAGGGCCTCACAGATACGGAGGCCCTGGATTAAGGACACTCCCACAGGATAAGAGACGGACTTTCTGAATCTCACATCCCTCAACCGGGTGACTACGCAGCACGGTATTTTCTCTATCAGCAAACTCGGTTTGGCCTGACCAGGTCTGGGAAACACCTTTTGATCGGTGGCGATTACTGCTAGCAAGGACCGTGGGACCTCCTTAGGCAAACGTCACCTGCTGCTCTCTACGCAAACACAGCCTGCCGTATAAACGCCAGGGCCCGTACGGAGGCTCATCCCCGACTCGTGGCCCCCCTTGGAGCAGAGAGGACACTGAGGCCACCATGGAGCACAAGGCCATCTGCGTCCTGGTCCTGCTCTTCTCGCTAGCCCTCACTGCCCTGGCCCAGGACGCGGCAGGTAAGGCACACTCCTTCCTGCTGTCCGGCACGGCCCGGTCGGCGCTGGCCTCGCTGGGAGCCACCGTTCCTCGGGACACACCTTCCAGCACCTTCCAGTCTGTGCCAGGTGCTGTTTGAGGCTCCTAAAAGTATGTCCTGTGTTGCAAGAATGACAAAAGCAGGTGATGAATAGCACAGGACGGTGGGCCTTTGACAAACGCGGCGAGGAAGCCGCTTCCCTTGTTTGGTGGCTGTCTTCCAGTATCGACACGAGGATGTGAGGCTACTCCTAAGTGTCCCCTTTCAAAGCGGAATTTTTGCTGGGGTATAAGGACAGTGCTTCCCAATGTCCAAGCCAACATCTCCCCCCAGGGAGCAGACCCACCCGAGGCCCACGCAGATGTGCCCACCTGCCTGTCCCGTTGGCAGCCTCGGGTGGGCAACTCTCCAACACCTTCCTAGGCTCCCTGGGTCCCCTGGGCTCTCTCGGGCTTCATGATTTGGGGAGTCAAAACCACCCACCAACACCAAATCATCGATGGCTCGCGGGGCCCCAGTTCCTCCGGAGAGACGAGAGGAGGGACCAATGTCACCTTTGGCTTCATATGTGCCCCAACTCCTGTATCTGCGGAATGGGAACGGCCACCTGCCTCACAGGTTGCCAGGAACACGCAGCGTGACCCTGTTTGTGACAACTGCTTTGCCAGCTACAAGGTGCTAAGTCACTTACTGTTGTGAGTCACAGTTTTAAGGCAGGGGCAGGAGAAAGTTCCCAAACGGAGGGTTTCTTTAGCCACTGGGAGGGAAGAAGTTAGGAGATGTCACTCTATCCCAGGCTCTTCCAGCTGCTTCCTGACCCTGGGGACAGGGAGGGGGGTGGGTTTGGGTGACAGTGGGGAGGAAGGCGTCAGGTGACAGGCAGGTCCCCAAGCCTAGGGCAGGGAGCGGGTAGGCCTGGGAACCCAAGGGGGAACATGGCGCTGTGGGCCCCACTGCCCGCCCCCACCCAGCTCCACCCCTGCACTGGAGGCTCAAGGCGGCCATTCCCTGCCCGGCCCTCTGGCCCAAGGCTTGGGGCTTCCTTTTGGGTCACTCAGGGTTAGCGATTCTGTTAGAACAGAAATCTAGAAAACTGTGATTACAGTGTAGCCCATGGATGGAAATTATTTCCACTTATTTCTGCCACTGCCCTGCCATAGTTCCTTTGTGGGACAGAAAGTGGGTGGGCCGGACACACAGACCCTATAGTGGCCGGATGCTGGGTCTGGAAGCCCCTCTGTCCTGGCTGGGACACCGGCCGGAGGGAGTAGGGTGCCGGCCCTCTGTGGCAGGGCCTCTCCGACCCCGACCACCCTGGCGTGGGCCAGGATTCCCTTTGCTCCAGGGTGGGAGCCAGAGCCCGGGAGGGGCCCTCAGAAGCCGCCCAGCCAGTGGACGGGGGTCTAGGTCTTTCCCACAAAGCCAGGGACTTCCTTCAAAGCAAGCTTGAGGCAGTCCTGGATAGGATAGCGGAGGGGAGAGCGGCTCTTCCGGACTCCCGGCCAGGACGCACGTACCTGCGCCTCCCCTCGTGCGCCCAGGGACAGGCGGGGAAGGTGCGCCCGGGTCCTCTTCCGTGACCTGCCGCGGCCTGTCGACCCCCAGATCCCAGCGGGTTTGCCTTCCTAGACCTTAGACTCCGCCTGAGCCGGACCCTGAAGCTCTTGCACCTGGATCGTGCGGCACCTGCGGGTAGCCCGTCTCCGCCCTGCGTCTCCCCTACGGACCCGTCTCCTCTGCCCTGTTGCACGCTGTTTATCAGCCCCTGGCTCTTTGTCCGGCTCTTCCGACACCCGCCTATCCTCGCCACCCCCAAACACACCTCGCTCTCCCCTCATGGCCTGTGCACAGGTGGCTCCGTCTGCTCGGCTTGGCCGAGCCTTGGCCTCCCCTGGCAAACCTCCTCCTGCAGGGAGCCCTCCCTGGTTGTCACTGGCCCCTCCCAGGCACCCTGGGATGACCTCGCTGTGCTGCCTCGTGCATTTTCTTGGCTTTCTCCTCCATTGGACAACGAGTCACTTAACGACGACTTCTCTCGGTTTCACTTCTGGGGCCTCACCCGGCACGGTGGCTGGCCGTGCCGTGCTAGCTCGTATTTCCAGCACATACAAATGGTGCTCAATAAACGTTTATTTATTGAGTAAACAGAATGTAATGATCATGCATGGAAATTAACGTGCGATGAATAAGTTACGTAGGTAGCTGCAGAGTCGACACACGCTGGGCACCTTGCGCTTTCCCGGGGCTTGGTTGTTTTTGGGTCAGGGCACGAGGACCGTGTGTCCCTCTCATGTCCTGGGGGTTATACCGGCCTCGTGGGCGGTTGCTGACTTCCCTGGAGAAGGAAGCTGGGAGGCGAGAGGGGGGTGTGGACGATGACATGGAGGAATCCGGCCACCACTCGGCTTGGCCTCTCGCCCCACCCTTGCAGAGACGTGCTCCGTGCTGCCCGCGGAACGCGTGAACTGCGGCTTCCCCGGCGTCACGTCCTCCCAGTGCGAGAGTAAGAGCTGCTGCTTTGATGACACCATCCGCGGGGTCCCGTGGTGCTTCCATCCCAAGGCCGTCGAGAGCCCGCCAGAAGGTATGGCCGTGTCACCGCACCTCGAGGGCAGGAGGTTTAGAACTAGGGAGAAAGATCCACGCGGGGCCGGGGTGCTACAGCCCTGCTTTCCCCAGCCACCGCCCCGCCACAGCGAGGCCGGGAGCCTGCAGCAGGCCAGGCTCAGGCCGGGGACGGCAAGACAGGGGTAAGGACTTGGCAAGGGACCCGGTTTCCCTGGCCTCTCCTTTCGGCTCTGACCCGCACCTGCCGGGCCTCCCGTTCCAGCCGCTCGGGGTAGGAGTGGAAGGAAAGACAATTAAAAGACAGAGACGGTTCATGTTTTCTAAAGAACGTGCCTGTTGACACTTTGCAGTAAAAACTCTGTAATTGTTTAAAAGTGAAGGAAATACTTATTCTCTTAAGGCTCTTCAATCTGTTTAAAAAAAAAAAAAAGAAAGAAAATACCTACTCTCACTAACGCGTCTCCCCTCTGCTCCATTTCAGAGGAGTGTGAGTTTTAGCCTCTCCCCCCGGGACCTGCCGGCATCAGGACTGGGCACCGACCCTGCCGTGGCCCCTGGAGCTCTGTCGTCACCGGCCAGACCCCCGGGACACCCCCTGGATGGCGCCTTGGCTCCCAGCACAGACCCACTGCTCTGATTGTTAGTACTCACAACTGGCCTACGCATTAAAGGAGATGAATGTTACTCTGTGCTTTTCATTCTTTTAAAACATATCAACGCGTTTCTTTTCTTTGAAAGTGAAGTGCAAGCTCCCACCTCTGGCTTCTCACCGTGCGGGACCTACACACTGGCCGGACTGTCTCTGGCGGGACGCGCTGGGCGGGTGGAGGATGGAGTGGTCACAGTCGGCCGCGCGGTCCGCTTGGAGCTGTCGGCGGTGGTGCACGCAGACGCCCCGTTTCACGCTCAGTCTGTGAGGCCACAAAGTCCTCAAGAAGCGAGTCTGAGCCACACCCCTGCCAGACCCTGGACGTAGGCGCCAACGCTGCCATGACTAAGGTTCTTTATTTGCCATCGATGCCCCCACAGCCAAGTGATAAAAATTAGCTTTCAAGTCCTTCATTTCCACAAATGGAAACTGACTCAGGAGATGAAACCCATAGCAGAATGTCTGACAGCGTTCGTAATAAAAATGGCAGAAGGTGGCGTGAGCTGACACCCCGGGGAGCCGCCCCCAGCCTGAGATCTGAGCAAACGGGGAGGGACACAGAAGCCACGATGCTACCTTGTGCCCACTGCCCTCAGTGCCTGAGCGAGGACCAGGAAAGGGCCCCACCTCGCTGCAGGGGGCTCAGCAGCAGAGCATGCCACCTGCACCCAGGACTCCTCCTCCCGCCTGCACCCTGCCCTGGGGTACGGTTGTTGGGGCGTCCCAGGAGCCCAGGGAGCTCCTGCCGCCGCTGCCAGCGGGTTCCCAGGAGGAGGAGGAGGACGGGCTGTGCTGAGCTGGGCGGGGCCAGCTGTCCCCACACCATCCAGCCAGGCAGATCACGCCCAAACCCCCGGCCGCCAGGCTGGGCACGGGAGGCCAGGAGACACCCAGGCGTGAAGGGAGGAGGCGTCAGGGACAGGAAGACCCCTGCACACAGCAGCGTGTACGAGCTGCAGTATGTATGTTGCTGCATGTGTGTCGGGACGGCCACACACGCTCTCCTACCTGTCCAGTGTGCAGAGGAGTGTTAGCTTCTCTTTTCTATCTACAGCTCACCCGACCTTACAGTCTCTGCCCGCTCGCTAGAGGCAAAAACAAGCCGACTTTATTTAGTTCAATGCCTTTTAAAACTCATTTTGTTGCAACAATTTGCACAGCTTCTGCAGGTCACAGTCCTTGGGGGATCGTTGCGAAGTGTCTCTGACCCCCTCCCCGACCCCCCACCGCTCCCCCATACCTCGGTGGGGCGAGGGCGTCTACACCGCACCCTTGGGGGATCTGCTGCACCTTGTGGACAGGCGGCGTGGGCGTCCCCTGAGTCCAGCGGGCTTGTGCCTTGTGCCGTCTCCCCTCGTTTCCCAGTGCCAGAGAGCTGGGCTTCCCCCAGGACAGCTCGTAGCAGGCAGTTTCCTGGGTCCCCACCAGCCGTCCCTTCCCTCCTTTCTTACCCAACTTTCCTACAAAGAAAGGGGAGGAGAGGACGCACTTTTCCCAACCTCTCTCCGCTGCAGGTGGCCGTGAGACTCTCTTCTGGCCCATGAGACATAGGGGCCAATACTCGAAAGCATTGGGGAAAGACTTTTCCTCCTTTTCTCCTTTCATCAAAAGGAGAGTGCCCTCTGGCTCCCCCGCGCAGCCCCTCCTGCCTGTCTTTGAGTGCTGTGGTGGGGGGATGCGTGCCGTGCTGTAGGCAGCCATTCTGTAACAAGGAGGAAAAGCCCGAGAGCTTTGAGGAGCCTTGACGTCCCTGAGCTGCTGACCTGACCCCACCACCACCCCACCTCCTTGTGGGTTGAACTGCTGCTTGTTGGGCTCCTATGACTTGGCAGCACACCACCAAGGCCCACATCTCCCTGTTGCACAGAGCAGGGCCAAGACCCTGGCCCACGGAGATGACCGGGCTGTCACCTGCCTTCGCTCGGTTTCCCTGGGTCCCCGCCCAGCGAAGGGGGCGGGGGAAGGAGAGTGGCTTCGGCTCCTCCCTCTACCATGTTCCACGGAAGGAAATCCCCAGGCTCCTCCCACACGTGCCCACCCCCGGGGTGCCACCTCCAGAGACCACGGCCTCTGTCCCTCATGGCCAGGGGAGGTACAGAGGAGGATTTGCTGGGGCGTGGCCTGTCAGTGTAGCCTCTGCCACGTGGTTCTTCCGGAAAGTCACAAAATCCACAAGAATTCCGAGAGTGGAACTGATAGATAGGAGCAAGCGGAGTGCGGAGCGGAGTGCGGCCCGGGAAGAGCAGGCGGGGACGGCGCTGGCCCTGGCCTCCCGGGGCTGCCCCCGCTTCTGCAGTGACACCCGCAGCGCACCCCGGGGTGAGCGGCAGGTGTGTGGGTGCTGTGCACTTCCTCCCCGTCTGCGGCAGGGTGGGAGACGAGGGGGGCTGGGCACAGAGGACGGTTTCCTCCCCCGGCCCAGGGACGGGACGGAAACATCAGCAACGGCTGTACACGTCCTGCTGGCAGTTTCAGGGCAGAGGTGGGAGCTCTGGGGCTTCTAGAATGCTCTGCAGGGCAGAAGCTGTCGCTAAGAAGGGGCCGGGTCTGTGCCCTTTGCCCTGAGAATAGGCTGGTGACCCTGTGGTTTGGTGTGTGTCCACAGCAGTGCAGGGAGAGGGTGCAGGTGTGTGAGTGTGAGAGAGTGAGTGTGAGTGTGAGAGTGTGAGTGAGTGTGTGTGTGAGTGTGTGAGTGTGAGTGATTTAACTATTTCATCATTCATACCCAAGGAATGTAGAGTAGGAGAAAAACTCAAAATAGTTTTGCACCTTGTTAGTCACCATGGTAAAACAACAACAAGCAAACTTCAAACACTTTGGTGAAGATGAAGGTTCAAGTATTAAATAAAAGGAAGCTTGGAGTTATCTGTATATTTTTGGTTCCTGTGTTTTCTTTGTCACCAATATCAATGTGAAATTGGTAATACTGAATAACTTTTTGTGGAAGTTACACGATTTAAATTTATCATTACTTCTTCCTTTATTCTACTCTTAAATGTTATATAACCCTTCTTTCCCCTTCTTTTTAAGAAAAGAATACATTGTTATTACTATAGATGAAGCTTTCTAAAAGTCAAAGGGCAGTATTTGCCCAAAAATAAAAGAAAAAGAAAAAAAAACTCAGAAAGGCATTAGAGATATTGAGATTAGATTGGACATAGTGGTTCCAGGCCAATAAATCTGCTATAGGGTTTAAGGAAAGAAAGCAAGGAGAGAAAATAACCAGAACATACCACCTGGCTCTAAATGGAATGGCCACTATCTGTGGCACTTTTTTCTTGGGTGTGGAAGGGACAAGGGTAAAGAGCAAATGCACTTCTTTTCGTGTGTTTTGTGCGCATGAGAGGTGGTAATGAGGAGTAGAAAGACTTCCTGAATCGCACAAACCCCAACCCGAAGGATGAAATGGGAGTCAGATTGCCATATCTGGCCCACATGTGTCCTCTTGCCAACTGGTAAAGTTGCCAATATTAAAAGTCAGATTTGACGTGGAATTCTGCTTCCTCCTGGAACGTGGAAGCAGCTTCCATATGGGCTCAGTTTCCTTCAAGGAAGCCGGAGTGCAGCTGGCAGCAGACTGGCGCTCGCCATGCGCCACGGAGACCGCCCGTCCCACGTCCTCCACTCACGCCGGGAGCCATTATTCCTGGGTTTGTATTTTTCCAATAAGAGAATTAGAGGGAAAGTGACTGTGTGTTATGGTCAAGCTCGTGACTGCAAGTGGACAAAAGAGGCAAATGGTGCACAGACCTTCAGAGCTGCAGTTTCTGCGAGAGAAGGTATGGTTGGTGGTGGAGGTGCGGAATAGTTGTGCTTCTGGCCTGTTTCTGCCTGATCCTGCAGCAGTCACCTGGCACGCTCTCATGCCTTCTCTCTTCTGCCTCAGTCTCTTCTCGTACAGACAGAGCCCGTCTGCACCCACGTGCCGCGTTGGCAGAGCTGGCGTGGGCATGCCCTGGGGGCAGGTCCCTTTGGTGTCTGCTGCCCTGTTCTGCCCCTTCACGTCGCAGCAGTCATGTGAGTGAGGACGGGGTGTTGTGCGGAGGGCCAGAGCTGTCACTCACGGCACTAATGGCTGACGTTTGGAGTCTTCGGGCCGCATGACAAAAACATTGTTTGTGAAGACTGAGTTAATTAAGTTCAAGGAATATAAAATAATAGTAAATGGTTTTAAATTGAGATGTTTAGTCTCTATTAGGGGAATTATGAGTCTCCATTTAATATTACAAGTTGAAATGTAGGAAGAACATCAGTGAGAATTAGTGGGTTTTATGTTATTTTTTATCTTTAACAGTTTTATAGAAGTATAATTTACACACCAAAATACTGCATATATGCAAAGAAAGTATATGTATGATCATTTTTGACATTTGTATACATCATAAAATTATCACCCACAATCGAGATAGGAAACACATCCATCACCCTCAAGTTTCCTCACATCCCTTTGTAATTTTTTTTAGTTTGTGTGTGTGCATGCGCATGTGTGTATGTGTGTGTGTATATATACATGTAAATAAAACACATATATATCACCTTATGGCAGTACTGTAAATCTAATGGAAGAAGTTAGCAAAATGTAGTTTTTAATAACAAATTGTAAATTGAGAAGTAATACTTCATTATAGCTAATCAAGAAATTATTTAGATGGAGAACATTAAGTGTTGAAATTGATGACTTCAACAATAAAGTTGCATATTGATCTGAGGAGAAGGAAAGCTGGTCACAGCATTTTTATACTCAGAGCAGCAATCTGAATGAATTATTTTTGAAATGAAAACATGGGTATGTGAGTACACACACAGGCCATGGAACCATTTCTCCTCTATCCAGGTTTTCACGAAGAAACAAATACTGTTCTCCACTGCAGAACTTTCTCCTACTGAAGGCTGTCTTCATTAGCGTGTTTGCTGCATGTGACTGCGTGGAGCAGCCCCAGCACTGCTGAGCCGGAGCCCGGCCCGCCCGCAGCCAGGCAGGGGCAGCGGCAGTGCAGCGCTCACTGGCTGTTACCCTCTGCTAGCTGAGCCAGCCGCAGAGGGGCTGCCGGTTTAGGAGATGGGAACCGCTGGGGTAAGAAGTGGCTTTACCCGCCCATTTCAGCCAGCAGGGGGAACCCAGATTATCCCATTGATGACAGAGTTGAGGGGAACAGAAACAAAGATACAAAAAATAAACCTCAGGGCATTGCATTTATGCCAGTATTATGTTGCAGCCAGTCACACAAAAAGAGCAGGCTTCAGTGACAACAATTACAGGGGTAAGCCCTATTTACAAATAGAGGAAAGTGAGTCAGGAAGAGTCTAGTGACTTGCCTAAGATCACACAGCTACGTAGGGTCTGTGCTCAGATGGCAGACTCCCCATTCACTGTTGCTGGTGTGACTAGTGGATCTAAAAAGGGATGTGTATACATAAATACATGCACACATACACACATGCATGTGTATATACTCACGGCACATGCATATCTATAGGCATGTGTGCCATACATGCATGACTACACACGTGCACACCTAGTGTGCCTGTAAACATGTATGTATATATGCACATGTGCATGCACTGTACATATATACACGAGCACATGCATATATGTGTGCATATGTATGTTATATAGACTACTTGTGCATGCATATACATCAGCATGGTACATGTGTACACACTGCATATATATGTGCATAACATGTACACTGTGTGCACACATGTGAAGGTGTGAGGTCAGCTCAGTATGCCATGATACCAGTTTGTTGCTGCCAGTTCCTTCCCCCACATGATATATATTCCTGAACCTGGTGCTTGGTCAATGTCAGGCTTTGCACGGACTGTGAATTTGTCCACTTTGCCTTCTAAGGAATCATTGTCAGGCCCCTTCTTTGGTGCCTGATTTACAACTGGGAAGAGATTTAGAAATGGGGCGTGTGGTCAGTTGTTTAAATGTGTGGTTGTCCACATTTAGATAGGGCAGAAATCCAATCAACCACGTTTGTAAACTCCAGCTTCCTTTTCATCTTTACCTTGCGTTTGCATCTGCATCCACCTGGCTGTTGATTAGCCAGGAAGCAACTTGCCACAGAGCCGCTGGCCTCTGCCACAGGTGCCAGCTGCACAGTGGGGTCACGGGAAGGCCTGGCCCGGAGAGGGGCAAAGGCCTAAGTCTTCACGGACTTACCCCAGCAGGGCGGGAGGCCGAGATGATAATGGCCAGAACTGCACCCCATACACGTTTCATGGAGCAGCCTGTGAGGTCACTGCTACTGTCATCATCCTCATTGTACAGATAAGAAGGTGGCAGTAGAGGGATGATAAGAAACTTGTCTGAGACCAAAAGCAAGTTAATACCTGAGCCAGGACTTAGCCTTGCCAGTCTGGTCCCAAGCGATCGTGTGACTCCCACTCCTCCCCCTCCCTTCTCGTGTCCTGTTCAGTCTGCAGGTGGGTGCTGCAAGGTGCGCCCACCCCTGCCTCGACCTCCCAGGCAGCCACCCTTGTATCCACAGAAGGGAGAGGGGGTCCTGTTCCAACTTTGGGGCAATCTCCTATGTGGAAGCCCCCTGTGTGTCCATAGCCAGCAGCACGTGTGGGGCGGCACAAGAATGCCGGGATAGAGGGGCTCAACGCCAGGAGATGGGGGCCCAGAGGACCGCAAAGACAGACTCGGGTAGTCACCATGTGTCACTGCCTCTCAAGCCTCAGACGCTGTACTAGACTTGAATTACTTTTGTTTTCTTCACAGCAACACGATGCACTGATGCTTGCTAAGGCTGTCCTGACAAAGCACCACAGGCTGGGGGGTTCAAACACCTGGAATTTATTCTCTTGCAGTCCTGGAGGCTGGATGCCAGGCTCAGGTGTTGTGTCGCTGGGTTGGTTTCTCCTGAGGCCCCTCTCCTTGGCTTGCAGATGGCCGTCTTCTCCTATGTCCTCAGCTCCCCATCTCCCAAGGACACCAGTCAGAATGGATGTGCCTCCACCCTAACCATCTCATTTGAACTGAGTAACTCCTTTATAGACCTCATCCACACAACGTTAGATTCTGAAGTACTGGAGGTTCAGACTCCATCGTATGAATTGTAGGGAACACAGTTCTGCCCACAGCAACTGGTGTGCATTGTCTCCCGTCTGCTGGTGAGACAGCAGCGGCCGGGAAGTTCTTGCCGAGCCAGAGTGGAAGCACAGGGTAGCCCCCAGACCCTGACTCTAGGACCTGGGCCAGCTGGGTCTGGCCAGCCGTGCAGGCTTTGCCGAAAGCTGGCTGTGGCCCATGCACCCCCGACACCACATGTGACCACCTGTCCTGCGTGCGTTCTGTCTGCCCTGACTTTAAGTTTCATTTTGTCCCCACAATTTATGGAGTGGCGACAGCTCTGATAAAACTTACCAGCTTGCCTCTGAAGCAGGGCAAAGCTGAGAATCCCTGTGAGATGTGCTTCCACTGCAGACGAGCAAGGACTGTGGTTTTCCACACTGCAGTTTTAGTCCTGAAATCCAGTGTTCCCATTTCTCTTCCCTAACCCCATTTCCCCAGGTACCTCTCAGCCTTCACTTAGATCTCTTAAGCATTTATGCCTGCATGTGCATGCTTATACACACGCGCGCACACACGCACACACACGAATGAAGCCTGTCTTATGTCTTAGCTACCTCTGAAATGTTAGGGCTTTGGAGATAATTCATAATAAGCTTTTTTTTCCCTAATAAACCCTGGGGTTTTTTTCTAAATATTTCTCCTAAAATCAGTTATTCATGCACTTCTAATGTAATGAATTCGATCTATCTTAAAGCTTGCCATGTTGTCACTGCTTTCTCCCTGCTAATAGGGCTTCTGCGGAAACTGAGACCAAATATTAATCATTAACTGCAGATTGTGTTAAATACTTTCCAGGCAGAAGGCCCACGAGACTCTGCTCCACAGCCTGGCAACCTCTGTGTTTTGCTCAACCCATGGAAGACTTTTTAAATCGTTTGACTAAGTTGCTGGATCAGTTAGTACGCTTTTTAAAAATTGTGACTTTTTAAAAATAACATAAAGTGTACCATTCTAACCATTTTCAAATGTACAGTTCAGTAAAGTATATTCACATTGTAGTGAAACAGATCTCCGGGGCTTCATCATCCTGAAAACCTGACACTATGCTCATTACACACCTCCCTATTGCCTCTCCCTCTACTTGTCTTTTTGTGACTGGCTTATTTCACTTAGCATAATTACTCAAGATTCATCCATATTGTACCACATGACAATTCCTTTCCTTGTCAAGGCTGAGTAGCATTCTATTATATGTATATATCACACTTCTTCTATCCATTCATCTCTCCATGGACATTTAAGTTCTTCCTACCTCTTGGCTATTGTGAATAATGCTGCAATGAACATGAGTGTGCAAATATCTCTTTGAGATCCTGCTCAAAGGATCTATCTCTCTCTTTGCAGATATATAGCTAGAAGTGGGATTGCTGGTGAATCAGTTAGTATGACTATACCTGCAAAAAAATTTTTTTAAAAAAAAGGCAGCTCTGGCTGAGTTAATT
Organism: Cheirogaleus major; assembly: GCA_963574435.1. Lineage (NCBI taxonomy): Eukaryota > Metazoa > Chordata > Mammalia > Primates > Cheirogaleidae > Cheirogaleus > Cheirogaleus major. Next base: position 19,638 of record CAUYPO010124688.1, read on the forward strand.
AACGAGGACATGTACAGGTTTCTGCAACTCTAGAGGTTGGGCTGACTCACTTACCCAAAATCAGTCACATATACATGTGAGCTCCTGAACCAATCACCATGGCTGAGGGAGTGCCACGTACCTGTTGGCTTAGTCCTGAATGCCCAGACCAATCGTCAGCAAGGAGGACAGGATTACCACGTTTGAGTGACTAATCAGGGTCCATCTCTGAGGCAACCAACTGCTCCACAAACCGGAGGGGCCGGAAAGGATGCTGAGGAAGTGTATAGCAAAGGGTAGACCCAGGCTGCTTGGACTCGGGGCTTGGCTCTGTTACTGGGTGATTTCAGGAACCTTGCTTAACCTTTCTGTGCCTGAGTTTCTTTATATTGAAAGAAAAAGTGGTTTTGAGAGTTACACATGCAAATACATATAAAACATTTAGAATAATGACTGGCACTCAACAAATCTTAATTATTATGAAAATGGCCAAAATTTACAATGCAGAAGATTATGCATTAAAATATTGATTTATGCTTTTTCAAAAATGTTGGAGAAATATGGCAACATTAGATTTTCTGGAAAAAAGGAAGTGTGGGATGCAGTAGGAGCAGCTTTTTGTAGACAGGGCTAGGCACACGGGTCCCTCTGGAACCCTGTTGGGCCACACCTGGTCCTCAGCCTCTCTCTTGCTGATGTCCCCAGACCTCTGTAGATGTGTCAGCTTGGGATCCCTGGTTAAGTCAAACTGGAGAGAGAAAGTGACTCACACCTTCATTTTTAAAAAATCAGAAAAAAAGTTACGATTCTGTTGTCAAACAAGCCTTAAATAAAATGTTTAATTTTCTACTTCAGATACTCACACAAGTGATGCAGAGCTATTCCTGTCTTCTCCCTTATCTTAGGATATTAAATAACTGTTCATATTGGCTTTGAGAGATTTCTCAAAACGACCCCTAGCACAGCTTGAAAATGGGGTGCCCTCCAACGTGGAGCTCCTTACATGCTCGGGGTTCTCTGCAGCGGGTGTCCCCTCGCTGCTCCAGTGGGCACTGGGTGGCAGCTTGTCAGCAGATGCAGGTTTAGGAGTCAGAACTTCACTGTGGTCACTTCTGTGTGTGCCCCAGAGCCCTCCACCGTCATCTCAGGGCCTCTTCCAGGCCAGCCGAGCCTGGACCAGCAGGCTTGCTCGTGCCACCAGCCTGCCAGGCGCAGTCCCTGGTGCCGGCCAGGCACGACTCCTGTGATGGGCAGGCTCAGAGCTGCCTCAGTTGACGCGTTGAGCCATGCCCCTGGCTGACAAGGGAAAGATCATTTTCTCCTCCAGCCCTTGCAGAGCAGCAAGTGCCCATGTTTCCACGTGGTGATGAAACACAGAAGTAAATAAGCCGTGGTGTCGTCTGGGAACGCTTCAGCCAGTGCGGCTGGTCTTAAACTGGTCCAGTTGCGTCGAGACGCTTGGAGTAGCCAGCCGTGTGTTGGCCACTTCAGAGAAACCACCAGTGCTAATTGGAATCCTCTCTCCAAGTCTCAGTGGGCCGGCCACAAGCTGGGACACCGAAGCCCTGACTTAAGCCTTTGCCCTGCAGTTGGGCCAGAGCCCAGGATTATGGAGGCTTCAGAGTAGCAGCTGCACCTTCAAGCAAGTTTCCTTGGCTGTATCTCCTGTCGCCTCTCACAGGCACAATCAAAGTGGAAGACAGAGAGAAGTGGACTGCGGTGTTGGGCTGCACCAAGTGTCCACACTCGGTCTGCTGTCAGGGCTGCATACTGGGGAAGCTAATTTTATAGGTGTAAAGCAATGAAAATTAGACCACTGATAAATATATTTTATTTTCTGAACAGTCTCAAAGCATCAGAAAGGCAATGAAGGTCTTGTTAAAATTAGGACCATTTTCATCCTCCCTAGTGATTAACCCTAATGGAATTATTGAAAACAGAACCAGGAGGGTGTGTGTGTGTGTAGAAAGAGGGGAGGGGAGAGATTTATCATAAGGATTGGCTCACATGATTATAGAAACCAAGAAGTCTGACCATCTGCCATCCGCAAGCTGGAGACCCAGGCAAGCCGGTGATGTAATTTATCCGAGTGCCCAAGTCAGGAGGCTCAAGAATCAGGAACTCTGATGTCCAAGGGCAGGAGAAGACAGATGTCCTAGCTCAGACACAAAGAACAAAATCACCCTTCCTCTGCCTTTTTGTCCTATTCAGCCCCTGAGCAGACTGGATGGTGCCTGCCACACTGGCAAGGGGTCTTCTTTACTCAAGCCATCGACTAAAATGCTAGGCTCTCCCATGAACAGCTCACAGACACACAGAAATGCTTAACCGCCTGTCTGGGCAGCCCTTACTTAGCCCAGTCAAAGCGACACATGAAACTAACCACCACAAGTCTATCCCTTGTCAATTTGCTACCTGCTTGCATGTCTTTAAATCATACCTAATCCCCAAATAAAGACAAAGTCATAATTCTAACTAAAATGACATAACTATCCTGCATACAATTGAAAATGCACGAATCCCTTCCCTACAAGAGAAGGTGAGGTCCATCAGTGATGTTTTCTCTTGTGATATCCTATAATTTAAAATGCTATGATGTTTACAATAATTAAATACAGATATAAAGTCAATTATGTTATATATTAAGGGAATAAGAGAAGAAAACAAAAATATTTACTTAATATATATGTATACACACCCAAACACATTCTTAACAAAATGAGGAGGCAATGTCCATGACAGTTACAGCTCTCGTTTCTGTGGCTAATCACATCGGCGAGGCTGGTGTGTATGACATCCTCGCTTGCTGCCATCCTGTGTTCCCTTTGCCTCCAGCGAGCACCACGGCTGGTCGTGGTTCTTCACCTGTCAGTGTGAGCCAGACCTTCCTTCCTGAAGGGTCTAGCCCATTCCTGGTTTTGCCCGGATGGGGCTGCTGTGACTTTCCATTGACCTGCATCACAGGGCATGGCAGTGTCAGCTCCCTAAGGGATCCGGTGTCCTCTGGGGGTTCAGGATCAGTCTCCCCAGCCCCACAGTAACTCCCTTCTTAGCCTGTGGATGCTGAGGCATGAGGAACCCAAAGTGGCTGTGGCATTCTTAACCTCCAGGCAGGTGGAATTGTTGTCTGCTGTTGGTGTCATTTGTTTCTCTGGAACTAAGACCTCCGGGCAATGGAGCATAAACATCATGGGAGCAGGAAGCAAACGTTTTGCTAGTGGGTTGCTAGGGATAATGGTGGTGCCGCTCCTCTTTCCATCCCTTGATTCCTGCTCCTGTGAGTCTGGGGTCAGAGAAGCAGACCGTATGTAGGCTGGAAACCTACTCAGTACGTACAGCCTTCTGGAGAACCTGGCCCGGCCCCGTGAGGTGCTGCCACCTCACTAGCTCTGTAACCAAGTCTTTAGGTGGCCATTTCACCATTCTGTGAAGTCAGCTGCCTCAGATGCTGGGGAACATGGTGAGGCCTGTGAGTTCCACGAGCACAGGCCCACTGCCACACATCTTTGGCTATAAACAAAGTTCCTTGATCAGAAGCAATGCTGGGTGGAATACCACATCAGTGAATAAGGCCTTCTGTAAGTCCACGGATGGCAGCTTTGGCAGAAGCATATGTATGTATATATGTATATGTATGTGTGTGTATATATGTATATATTTGGGAATGAAAAAGCAAGTGGCAACCTTATCTCCCCATGAACTAGTTTTCTACAGATGGGAGCCCGGGTTTTGATAACCATGCAGAAAACATGACATATTAAGACATTTGATTGTGAGCACAGGGCTGGTATTCATGTGTCCAGTGGTGGGGGCCTTGGAACACACCCACGGGCAGCGCTGGCTGTCGGGCAGGCTGGAGTGAAAATGTGCCCACTGAGGCAAGATCAGGGCAGCTCGTGGAGGCGTTCATCAGAGTTCAGGGTGGGCACCATCATAAAGATGAGGGCCTGTGGGGGTCTGTACAGGACAGCCTGGGAGAAAGCGGCTGCATTGCAGTCCTACACAGGCATCAGGACCAAGTGACCAAGTGACACTCCCTGATGAGGGGTGAGATGCACGTGTCAGCAGTGAGCCAAGAACGGGCCACAGCGGGATGCAAAGAAGCAGTAGAAAAACTCCAGATCTCACGAGCACTAGGAAAACTCATCAGAAGAAGACAATAATCTTGGGCTGTATTTCTAGATGGAGTTGGTGCTAACAACAAGGGGAGAGAACAGGTGGCCAGGTAGCTGGGAGAGGGACAAAGCACACACAGAACGGAGCTGCCCTGTCACCAGGCCTTGGTGCCTGGCTGGGACTCGCTTAGACACTGGACAAGGAGCCAGGCCAGCCTCGCACACCCTGCCTGCCAGGCCCACTGGATCCACAGATACTCCCCTGCGGTCCCCAGGCCTCGCTCCTGAGGACGGTGTGCTTCAGGGCCCTCTCCTCCTCCTCCCTTGGCCTCCGCACTCTCGGACTCTTGGGGCACAGAGATACACCTTCCTTAGGGAAGGTCCCCCAAAGTCTTAAGATTGCAGTTTCTACAGCCCCCACGTAATCATGTTCGTTCTTCAATTTCCAGATTTTCAAATATCATGACCACTCATGATTACATAGTAAGTCCTTGGTTCATGTCCTTGCTGGGTTCTTGGAAACGGTTAGCTTTAAGCAAAACGATGGCTACTGAAACAGATCTGACCACAGGCTAATCAGTATAAACAAGAGCTAAGTTCCTATGGCATATTTCTGGTCACAAAGACATCCCCAACTTCTAAATAAAGAGCAAAACATTTTTAGTAATAAACATGGGAATAAATGTGAGCTATACGTACATTTAGGAAAGATCACTAGAACCAGATAATGCTTTGCCCAGTGACTCTGGTCCAGGGTTGCGGTGGCTGGCGCCTATCCCGGTGCTGCCCGGGGCTCCAGGCAGGAGCCAGCCCTGCCCAGGCCGCGGTGCTGTCGCGGCCACACTCCCTCACACGCATCCCCGGAACCTTGTGTGTGCGGCCCTGGGCTGCGGGCGGAAGCGGGGCACCGGGAGGACCCGCTGCGCTGCGTGTGCTGCTAGCAGAGGAAAGCAGCAGCAGGCGAGCTCCCCGCGACACCCGGCTGGCACCCGCGGTCTGTCAGGTGCCGTGGTCAGCGCAGCGCCGTGCCTCACCCCGCTTCACAGTGAGCAAGTCAAAACCTGTAGACACTGTTTGCTGGGGGCCACAGTTGATTCAGCACAGTGTTACAAAATTGTCTAAATTGACACAAAAGATGAAGAAAAATTGTGTCTTGAATCTGTTGAGTATAAAGTGAGCACACATAGTGGGGTGATATATCTGACTTTCTTCACACCTTTAAGAAATTTTGTTACACATTTATCCTAAAAGCTCCTAAAAAAAAGAAAGACTACCCAAAAAAGCAACCAAATGTAAACCGTGGTTATCTTGAGGATGAGTGATTATTTTCATTCCAATTGTTTGTGTTTCCCTGACTTTCTATACTAAAGAAAAAGAAAATGAACTTTATTTTAAAATCCAAAATAACCCTATTAGGAAAGCCCTGGTAAGGTGTGGTCATACTGAGGTGTCTCTAACCCAAGAGGACCTGAAAGGTGGGCGTAGTTGTCCGTCCTTTCAGGAGGCAGAGGGGTACCGGCTCTTACTTCCCCGGGCACAGCGTCCAACTCTGCACCCTGGGACTGACGCTGAGAACCTGGGGCTGGGGCCTCGCGTCTCATGCAGGTTATTTTGGGGATTGGTGGGTTTTGCTGAGGTGAGTGTTTTCTGGCCAACAAAGCCAGGTTATTTGGGGCCACCATAATTGTGAGTTAACAGGTGGTTTGTGTGTGAAACATTTAATTTACTGGCTGTATAGTCTGTTGACTTTGGATGAGGCTAGAGACAATTCCATACAAGTTTCTCAAAATGAAGGGCCCTGGTGCCAGTCTTTTCATTGTCACAGGCAGGCGCACATGACCAAGGCAAGCCGCACTTCGGCAAGGAAGGCTCTAGGGAAAAATCGTGATGTTGCTTTTCATTGTTTTTATGCTAACCACTCTATAGTATTTGAGTAACTGCTAGGTATAGTAGCCCCTTATTCAGGAGGGATACGTTCCAAGACACCCAGCGGATGCCTGGAACCTATATATACTGTTTTTGCCTATATGCACATACCTATGTTAAAATGTAATTTATAAATTAGGCACAGTAAGAGGTTAAAAACGACACTGGTAATAAGACAGAACAAGTGTAACAACACGCCAGCATCTTTGCTCTTGCACTGTGGGGCCATCATTAAGCACAGTGAGGGTTACTCGAGCACAGGCGCTGCCGTACTGCCACGGTTGGTCTGCTAACCAAGACTGCTGCTAAGTGGCTCGCAGGTGAGTGTAGACAGCTTGGATCTGCTGCGCAAAGGCAGGATTCCCGTCCCTAGCAGGATGGCACGGGATTTCACCAGACTGCTCCAAAGGGTGCACAGTTTAAAACTGATGAATTGTTTATTTCTGGAATTGTTCAGTTAATGTTTTCAACCTGCAATTGGTAATGGATATTGGAGGTGGCGAAACCTCGGATGAAGGGGACCGCCATAATGAGTCTGCTGTGTGTGTGTGTCTCTGAACAGCACAATATACAGCCACAGTGATTAGTCACTACGCTTTTCTCCATTCGCTGTATGGTATGCTACCGTTTGCAATTTCTAAAGTTATTTGGAAGGGAGCTTATCTTGAAACAAGAACCTATTAGAGAATCTTTTGAATATTTAAAAAATATATATGTGTTTTATTCATTAGTCCTAAACCAGGTAACAGCTTGAATAAGTCATCTTCACAATCTGTGCTATTCAATCTGTCCCAAACTTCAGGCAATTAACACAAGTAACTAATAAGGCAAAAATAATCAAATTGGCCACCTAAACTGACAGGGCTGAGCTTGCAGGTGGAGCCACTGATGCAGAAATCTGAGACAGATCATTCTTGGAGACTCAGACTTAAACTCATTCCTTGACAAGGACTCATTTCCCCAGGTGACTGTTAGAAGCACCTCTCCATAGCTGTAGATGGCCTTCTTGACCCTGGGACTTTGGAGTCTCTCTACTGTGTCTCACCCATTTTCTGCAGCATCTTGGGATCCGGTCTTGCTTCCACTCTGTGGACGCACCACCTCCTGCCACCGCCCAGACCCCTGGAGCCCCTGCCCTGCTCCGTTCTCCTTCCCCCAGCTTTTCATACTCCCCGTGTCATTTTTTTTCTTCTTGTTTTTGGTATATTTTACAACCATTTGGAATGTGGTTTTGTTTTTTTTTTATTTTTATTTTTTTATTTCAGCATATTATGGGGGTACAAATATTACGGTTATGTATATTCCCCGCACCCCCCTCCCCCGTCGAGGCAGAGCCTCAAGCATGACCACACCCCATACGTTGCACATCTTACTCATTATGTTTGTATATACCCATCCCCTCCTCCCTCCTCCCACCTGCCCAACACCCAACAAATGTTATTCCTACATGTCCACTTAGGTGTTGATCCGTTAATACCAATTTGCTGGTGAGTACATGTGGTGCTTGTTTTTCCATTCTTGAGAT
>CAUYPO010124689.1:0-15293 GCA_963574435.1 Cheirogaleus major
GGTGGTGTGGTTGTGTGTTTCTTTTTAAATCACATCATTTACTTATGGGGGGTGGGTTTGTTGTGGTTTTTTAACTGGGCCGTGCCTTGTATTTGTGGGCCTATACAAAAAAAAATTACCCGCCCCCCCCCCCCCCCCCCCCCCCCGTCACTGTTCCCAGCCCCCCTACCGGCTCCTCTTCCCTCTTCCCCTCTCTGCTGCCAAATGCCTTGACAGTCTTCACTTCCTCCCACCCACTCGTTCTTTAACCCTTTGCAAACTGGATTCCACTGCTTCCTTGAGGTCACCGGTGACCTTCTTGCTGTCACATTTTAACATCTTTTTTCTGCCCTTGTTATCTAAAACATTTCGTGCTGCTGAAAACCCCCTTCCTGGCAGAACCGCCTGCTGTCTGGCTTCTAAGACACAGTAAGTAATTCCTTCTCCCTTTCTGTGTGTGTCTTTTTTTGAGACAGAGTCTCACTGTGTTGCATCCCTGCAACCCCCTTCCCATCATAGCTCACTGTAGCCTCAAACCTCCTGCCTCAGCCTCCCGAATAGCTGGGACTGCAGGAGCACCACCATGCCCTGCTAATTTTTCTATTCTTAGTAGAGATGGTCTTGCTCTTGCTCAGGCTGATCTCGGGAATCAGGAGCTCAAGCAATCTTCCCGCCTTGGCCTCCCAGAGTGCTAGGATTACAGGTGGGAGCCACCTTGCCAGGCCCCTTTCTGTGTCTTTATTCTCTTTTTGGTGTCTTCTCTGTCACCTCTCCCCCTCCCCCAGTGAAGACTTTCCTAAAGGTTCTGTGAATGGCGCAACTCATTTGTGCAGATGACCCTCTTTTGCCTGAGTTCCAGTTGTCCCTTTTATGTATATTCCTTTCTCTCTGCTCTCTGCCTCCCCAAATACTGGCACAGCAGTTTTGGGCACTATTTAAGGTACTGGGGGTGCTGGGAAATAGGAGAGGGAAGGCCTCTGCCCTTAAGAGCCAACAGTTTGAGGTATAAGATAATTTCAAGATGATTTCAGGTGGTGATAAGTGCAATGGAGAAAATTAGCAATGTATGGGTGGAGAATGCTTAGGGGAGTGGTTGAGGGGCAGCCTCCCTGAGGAGGTGACATTTGAGCTCAGCCCTGAAAGATGAGCGATGAATAGGAGCCAGGCTGTGCCGTGACCTGCAGGAAGAATACAGTAGATAGAGCGTGTAGCCAGTGCTGACAATCCAGGGTGGGATGATCTTTCCATTTCATGCTGAGCCCCCTTACCTGTGTGTCTTGTTGACTGCTCCAACATTGATGTCATCTCTCTTTCTGACCCCTCATCATACTACTGGATGAGTTATTTCTCTGTTTCTCTTAATACCATTTCTATCCACCCCTCTCAAAACCTTAGACCAGCATTCTGAAAACTTTCTGTGAAGGGAAAGACAGTAAATATTTTCAGCTTTGAGGGCCATTGCAGTCTCTGTCACAACTACTGGATACGAAAGCTGACATAGACAATATGTAAACTAATGGGTGTGGCTGTGTTCCAATAAAACTATGGACACTGAAATGTGTATTGCCACTTGTTACACAATATTATTCTTTTCCTTCAACCATTTAAAAATGTAAAAACTTGTTAGCGTATTGGCTGTACAAAGCGGGCAGCAGGCCAGGTTTGTCCTGCAGGCTTCCTCTGCTGACCCCGCCTTAGACTTATCCCGATCTCTCCCTTTGCTTTCATCCCACATCCAGGACTTCTCCAAGCTCCCTCCCAGTGTTTTTGCACCTTTGCTTTCTCCTGGTTCCCACCGCTGCAGCCTGCCTTCTGGCTTGCTTTTCTGGGCAATTGCAGTAATCTCCAATCTAGTCTCCCCTGTTCTCCGCAGGGATGTTGAGTAGTCTTACTTAATTCTGTGATCTTGACCCAGGTCATAGAATTTCTCTGATCACAAGCCTTTAGAAGCCCCAATTGCCTATAGAAAACAGTCCAGACTCCACCTCTCCACCAACTCCACCAAAGGAACCTCTGGTAGTAAAGGTTCCTTGTGGTAAGACCTCAACTTACCTTTCCTTCTATGCTCTGATTATTCATTATTTTGCATTCAAGTCTCAAATGTTTCCATGGTTTTCTGCATTCTTTTTTAATGCACTTTGCCCATGCTGTCTGTCAAAATTCTACAACTTTCAAGGCCCTTTCAGATGTCCTTGATCTCTTCCTCTGCCCCTCCCCACCCCAACAGGAGGCGTGTATGCATGTGTTCCCTTGGTGATGTGTGATCCTCCCTTCTGGGGCATCCTGTTCTGCCCTGCGCTTCAGTTCATTTGTAGACTTACCTCCACTGTACAGTCACAAGTTCCTCAAGGACAAGTGCTTTGTCTTTCACTGTAACATCCTCTTTCACAGGCGGCATTCTGGTGTTTGTTGAATAAGTGCTAAATCCTTTGTAGGGTTGTACAGATTTTACCAAGTATGCAAGAGGTTCATGGTGGGAACATATTACTGAAGGGAGTAGGGTCAAATTAAATTTTGATTCTTGTATAAAGTGGTACAGTTCTGTGAAAGATTACCAAGTATTTTAGAAGTCTTTGGTTCTGCCAGTGGCTTAGAGCAGTACGTTCAGGCAAGTTATCAGTATCCCTCCTCAGCAATTGATGTTTCCTTTTATAAAAAGAAAGAAAAGCATGCTCTGTAGCTCATTGTGTTTCCTTGCCAGAAAGCTCAAGGCTTAATCCTTTGCTAGTTTCTGATTGCTATCCAATTTTATTAAAATAATCTCCCTGCCTCAGTCTCTCCACCAGATAACTTGTCACATGTGGTAAGTCCTTTTAATTAACAGTCCATTTTTATGCCTTTTATATATTTATATAGGTAGCTTCAACTCTCTCTTTTTAGTAATAGAAATATATATAGTTGCCCCTTGGCTTCCCCAACCTGTGGGGCCAAGATGGTAAAAGAGGTAATTATACTGGATAAAACAGGCAAAAAGGCTTTGAGGCAATATGGGATTCATGATGTGGGTTTGGTAGAGAATGAGAAAAGCGCCTTGTAAATGTCTTGTATTCTGTAGGTAAATGTGAGCTTCGGGTAGCTCATGTCTTCATGTCTCCCAGGTCTTTGATATGTGTGGCACATCTTCCAAATGGGGACAGAGGAAGCAAGGGGATGAGACTAATGATTAGTACGCTTTTACTGTGTGTCAGCTGTTGGATTATGTGCTTTGCATTTGATACTTAATTTAATCTTTGTAATAGCCAGAGAGTTGGATCATAATGGCATCATTTTCCAGATCAACAAAGCTAATAAATGGCAAAGCTGGAATTCAAATCTGAGACTCTTTGGCATTAAAAATCCACTTTTCTACTCTTTAAAAAACTTCTTTCCTTCCTTTTTTTTTTTTTTTTTGGCTGACATTGGCATTTAAAATAAGAACCTAGGAAACTTGTTCCTATCTTATTTTCTAACCTAATGTTTTTGAAGCAGTCTCAGGTCCTTGAAGAAGTGCCTCATTGCATCTATACAATATAGTATTTGGTATTGTTAGATGCAAAGTAATAAAGAAGACTTGAAGGAATTTTTTTTAAAAAGTTTTTGGGCAGGGCAATTGGATTAATTTACCTGTCCTAAAGAGAGTTTGGTATTTTCTTGTGAAATATTTAGCTTAAAAGTTGCATTGTTGTTTTTGACATTTTAAGTCAAACTAGATTTACTGTTGCTTTCTACTACCTGGTTATTATGTAACATGTGCCATGTTTACCTGCTTGGGTCTGGTATACCAGATGTGGTGTTGTGAAAAGCACGCTGGACTTGGAACCAGGAAGAGCTGGATCTGAGGCTGTCTTCTGCCACTTACTAACTCTGCAACTTTGGGATCATAATTGAGACTCAATTTTTCTCAGCTGTAAAATGCACTTAATAGTGCCTGTCGCAAATGAGAGTTTGTGAAGGTTAAATGAGGTAAAACCTATGAAATAGCTTCAGACTGTACCTGGGACCCAGGAGCATTTAATAAAAATTCGTTACCCACCGCCACCCCAAATACTGAATGTTGCCAGAAAATCTGTAAATGATTACATAATGTTTACACTTTTATAAGTGAGAACTGTATAGGTAGATATTATTCAAGTTGTGAACTTCTAATGTAGGAAACCCCCTTATGCAAATGGTTGGCTTCCCATTACAAAAACATCAGTAATAAGGTAGTGGTTCAGACTCTCGCATCTAGAACCAAAGCCAGTGAGTTTGAATTATGGCCTATTTTACTAGCTAAGTGACCCTGAGGAAGTTATTCAACCTCTTTGTGCCTCAGTTTCCTCATCTGTAAAAGGATAATAATGAGGACAATGATGGCACCTATCTTATGAGATTGTCAGGATTAAATGAGAATGTGTGTTTATGTGTGTGCATGTACCAATACCCTGTACGGGTTTGCCACTGTTACTGATTAGTCCTCTTCTCTTCCCCTCCCTATGTAGACAGCCCAAAAGCCATTTGGAAATTCCCTGGAATCCCACCTCATGTCTTTTCTTATTGGGAGGCTCCTCTTAATAGCCATATATGTGCCTTTTCCCTCTGTCCTTGGTCTCTTCTTAGTTGTTTCATTTTTAATTCAGGCATTCCTTTTCTCCTGTGTCACACATTTTCATCAGTCCTTCCTTTATACATTTCTTGCTTAGACATTTTGAAAAACATCTTTTTGTTTTATGTGGAAACTGAACATTTTCTGATAATGACTGATAAACCCAGCTATGTGTTAAGGAGACTCTTATATCAAGGAAGTTGAAAGCCCTGTAGTCTCAGACAAATGAAAAAAAAATATATATAAACTGCCTTATAGTTTGTTGAATGTTTACTCTGTGCCAGACATGCAGATCAGTAAACTGAGGCCTAAGAATGGTTGAATAACATGTTTAAAGACACCTAGCTTTTAAGTGGGGGAACCTGGATTTGATCAGAGTCAGGCTTTATCTGGCCCTTGGTCTCAACATCTCTGGCACCACCTTGGGACTCTATCAGCACCTCTTATTAACCTCACTCTGTTTTTCCTCATGTTCCAGCTTTTGAGATGACAAAAATCACTCATGTTCTTTTTGTCTGCAGTAATATTTTCTGCTCTTTCAGCAGGGCACATGTATAGTGTTTCAGATACTTTATGTGATACATTGGTCTTTTATATGTTGGCTTGGAAACCTAGCCACATTTACAGCAGTGTGTCGGGGGGAAAAGTGTGCCAACTTTCAAACAACCAACTGGGAATGAATTTTTAAAAAGGCGGAACTGTTTTTTTTTTTTTTTTTTTTGTGACAGAGTCTCACTCTGTTGCCCTGGCTAGAGTGCCATGGCGTCAGCCTAGCTCATAGCAACCTCAAACTCCTGGGCTCAGGCGATCCTTCTGCCTCAGCCTCCCAAGTAGCTGGAACTACAGGCATGCGCCACCATGCCCGGCTAATTTGTTCTATATTTTAGTTGGCCAATTAATTTCTTTCTATTTTTTAGTAGAGATGGGGTCTCGCTCTTGCTCAGGCTGGTTTCGAACTCCTGAGCTCAAACGATCCGCCCACCTTGGCCTCCCAGAGTGCTAGGATTACAGGCGTGATCATAAACTCTTAAGAGAGCCATGATAGCTAAGTTATTCTGAACTTTTATGCTCATGCAAAGCTAAACTTCTGATAACTGACTACATTATTTTTGTAGGACTTTTATTATAGAAAACTTCAAACATAAAAGTATCAAGAACAGTATAACAAAATCCTGATGCACCTACCACTCAGATCCAGTAATTGTCAACTCAGGGCCAATACTGTTTGTACCTCTCCTATTGCTACCCACCCTAGGTTATTTAGAAGCAAATCGTAAATATTTATTAGTAAATATTTCAATTTATATCTCTAAAAGAAAAGGATTCTTTATAAACATATTCCCCCAAAGCATTATTTTTGTGATATTTTCCATATTAATGGGTTAACAGACATACCTTTTTTTTTTTTTTTTTTTTTTTACCGAGAAAGCTAGGTAGTAAAGGTTGAGTTTCAGTTTCTCTAGTGTGATTAATCTCAAGGAGAGTTGGAAACAGACTGGTCTTTTTAATTTTTTTGAGACAGAGTCTCCACTCTGTTGTGTTGCCTGGGCTACAGTGTTATGACTTCAGCCTAGCCCACAGCAACCTCAAACTCCTGGGCTCAAGCGATCCTCCTGCCTCAGCCTCCTGAGTAGCTGGGACTACAGGCATTCGCCACCATGCCGGGCTAATTTTTTTCTATTTTTAATAGAGACGGGATCTCGCTCTTGCTCAGACTGTTTTGAACTCCTGAGCTCAAGTGATCCTCCCACCTCGACCTCCTGGAGTGCTAGGATTACAGGCATGAGCCACTGTCCCTGGCCAAAACTGGTCTAAACATATAGAGTGAGAAAGCCACACAACTTGCTGCTTACCTTTTGCACAGAAGCACCTTCCTCATCCCAGTCCCTCCCTTGGGCACAACTCAGGGAAGGCACTTTTTATTTTATCATTATCATTAACTCATTATTAGTAAACTTAGAACACAGTGATGTCTGAATCTTAGGTCCCTACTGTTAATGTCAGTCCTGTGGCACAGGCTTAGCCCTTGGCTCCCTTTATGGAAAATTTCAGAACTATATAAAAAATCACTTCTGAAATCCTGATAGACACATTTTGCCAAGAATGTCAGTTATCTCTTGACAGTTTGGCATTTACCTTTAAATATTAGATTGTGTAATCGTACCATTCAGGGAAAATAAGGTGGGTGGCTGGCATTTCAAAAGTGAAATGGACTTGGGTACCTGGTAGTAATCATTATTCTACTCAAAACAGTAATACTAAAAGAAAAGAATTTTCTTTCTCATAGTGAAAGGTTAAATGGGTAAAAAGCTGTATTTTGTGATCGAATAACTTAGATCAGAGGTGAGTAAATGTGATTTATGAGTTTATTTAACAAATTTTTACCAGAATATTATCTGAAGAATATTTCATATTTTCGAGCTTTGAAATGGGGAAAGTAATGAAGGAACTTTCTAGTGAGTTCCCATTAGTCTACTAGCCTGACCAGCGCATCTGAGAAATAGATCATTATTTTTGTCATTTTAACCTGCCTTCCTACTGCCTTCCTTGCCCTTGGCTATGCGGCAGAGAGGAGAGACTCATGACCTCTACCATAAATACACACGGTAACAGCAGTCAAGTAATTTTATATTTTTTGTGGCAAGTCATTCATTCAGTGGTGATGGAATGGCTTATTTTTAATGCAGTGTTTTTCTTTTGACTAAGTTTTATTTCCCATCTGATTTAGTGTCTGTAGCATTCCAAGACAGCATAAATTTAGCACAACTTCTTATTTTACCCACTCAGTAGAAGTTTTAAAAGTTTTATTCAGTTTATATTTAGGTTTTCATATGAAATGGACTATAAGAACTCTTTAATTTACGGTATGATATGTAATTAAAGACAAACCCATTGTATCTGGCATGTAAGTTGTACTAGGGACCATGAGAAAAGAGGAGATTTGGAAAATCTTTGTAAAATAGATGTAAGCATGGACTAAATCCCAAACAAACCACAAAATGAAAGAAACCTAGTTTTATTGCATCCAGGTAAAGGATAGAAAAGATATCTTTACTTTTCCAGAAGTAACATCCATAAGGATAACTCATAATTTTAAATGATTAAGAATAATTGCTATAGATCATTGTCATTCATTGCAAATTAGTTCTGATAGAAAATGCTGCTTCTGTGGATTTTTACATTATAAAATTAGCTTAAGACTTTTGTTAAACTCATTTAATCTGCTATGCTGCTCTATTTTTTCATTATCCTTGCAAGTTTTAGTTTTGTTTAAGGGTTGGAATATCTTTATCCAAGTCAGTTGACTTGTATATTCCACGTTGAGTGGAGACATACATTGGTGGTGCACTCTGGTTAGGGAGAGAGCACAAGTGGACACTCATAGTAGCCTATTGTATAATTGACTTATCAGCTGTTTAACCAGTTTCCTATTGATAAATATTTAGATTGCTTTCATTTATAAATATCAAAATTCCAGTCAACTTATTTGCACATGTATCAGAAACAATTATTTTTAGTAAACTTTTTATTAAAGAATAACATGCATACAAAAAGTATACAAATATTTTTGTAGCTCTGTGATAAAATCTGTGAAACTCATGCATTTATGTGTATCAACTCATTCTTTTTTAAAAATTGGTGTGTATTTTTTGTTGGGTGACTCTACCACAATTTATCCTTTTTACTGTTGATAAACATTTGGGTTGTCTCTAAATTTTAACCATTACAAACAGTGGTATGAACATTCTTAAGCATGTGTTTTGGTGAATATAACGTATGTATTGGGTATATACCCAGGAACAGTGCTGACAGGCATAGGGTATGCATATGTGCAGGTTTAGTACTGCTAACAGTTTTCCAAAGTGGGTGAAACCATATCACACTCCCACCAGCAATGTCTGGCTATTTTTATAAAATAACTTCATAGAAGTAAAATTTGAATAAGAGTAAATTCATTTTAAGTTTTGTAGGACAGTGCTAGATTTGTCCTCAGAAGTACTAATTCATACTCCACTGAACACTGGGTTTTATCCAGCTCTTTCATTGTCTTCAGTTTATAGTGAAAAAAAATCTTTTTAAATTTCTTGAATGAATTGGACTTTTTATACCCTAATTTTGTCCATTTAAATTTTCTTAA
Source organism: Cheirogaleus major (assembly GCA_963574435.1). NCBI lineage: Eukaryota > Metazoa > Chordata > Mammalia > Primates > Cheirogaleidae > Cheirogaleus > Cheirogaleus major. Next base: position 8,682 of record CAUYPO010124689.1, read on the forward strand.
TTTGGATATCTCACCTTTTTTATGTTTGGGGTGTTTGTATTTTTTTTTTCCTTTATTTGTTGTAATAACTCCTTATTTTAAAAATCTACATTTTTTTCTTCCTAGTCCATCCTTTGCCTTTGTCTTTTATGGTGTAGAAAGTTTAAATGTGTGTGTGCTTATATCTACTAATCTCTTCCTTTATGGTTTCTGGCCTTGGTATCATTCTTAAGAAAGAAAGCCTTTCCTACAGCCAGGATTATTTTTAAAATCTGTTTTCTTTGAGGGCTTTATTATTTATATTTAACTTTGTTTATTATAACTGGACTTGACTTTTTCCTGACACAGGGTGCTTTTTTAAAATTTAAAACATTTTAAACATGTTGTACTTTATTATATTAGCATTAACTGGTTTATTTTGTAGAATGTCAGAGAATGGCTGTTTGTTAGGAAGAATTTAGTGCACTACAGTAAGCATGGGTGTGTCATTTGATGACCAAGTAAGAAATGAAGCCAATTTTCCTATGTGAATACTATTTGAATCCTTTTAGTGTGTTCGTTATTAGTTTTCATTTAGAAAAGAATGAGATCAAATTAGCCTAGACTGAATTATCTTATTTAAATATCTCTTGTGGATACTATTCAAGGCTCTTGAGCAACAACCTTGCCAAAAGTACACCTGGCTTCTTGGAGTCCGTTCTGTGGCCTTCAGGATATGGGCTTGGAGTGACAAATATTTAATTTCAAATCTTTAAAAATACCATTTATTTTCTATTTAATAGATCATTTTAAAATTTCTTATGTTTCTTCCTCTTTCGTGTAATAGTATCTGTAATTAAAATGTAATGTGCACTGCTGATTGAGAACTCTGTGGTAGCTGGATTTCTTTTTTAATGTTACAGTGGGATTTGAGAGCTTCCCAAAGCCCCTGCCACCTATCAATAGAGTCATTATTGCATTAGACAACAAAGCAGAGACATAGAACAGATTTTAGACCAGGAGCCCTCTCTACTAATATGGATTAATTAGGTTTCTGTAATTGAATCATAGCACCTTAAAGGGGTGAGAGACCCAGGGGCAGGTCAGTTTTTGAGTAAGAGGACACAGAAGTATTACCCCTCTGTAATTAGAGCCCTAGAGCACACCAGAAGCTAGAGGCAAGTCTAAAAAAAGTGGAGTTTGAGGAGAGAAGGAAAGAGTAGATAAACAATAACTGTCACAGATGAGATTTAAAAAATACTTTTTTTTGCTGGTTTTTTTGCGTTTGGCAGTACTCCTTGTAGCAAGATTGTATCATTAACTATTTTTTTTTTTGAGACAGAGTCTCACTCTGTTGCCCGGGCTAGAGTGCTGTGGCGTCTGCCTAGCTCACAGCAACCTCAAACTCCTGGGCTCAAGCGATCCTCCTGCCTCAGCCTCCTGAGTAGCTGGGATTACAGGCATGTGCCACCATCCATGCCCGGCTAATTTTTTCTATATATTTTTAGTTGGCCAATTAATTTCTTTCTATTTTTAGTAGAGACAGGGTCTCGCTCTTACTCAGGCTGGTTTCAAACTCCTGACCTTGAGCAGTGTTCCTGCCTCAGCCTCCCAGAGTGCTAGGGTTACAGGCGTGAGCCACCATGCCCAGCCATCATTAACTATTTTGATTATTCCGTAAGGCAAGGAGAAAATTGTGGGAACTTTCCTTAGTACATTTATAATTTTAGGAGCATCGCATTTCCAGTGTGGGAGACTTTGTGTTTTGTTGAGTATTTGAATGTGACTTAGGGGAATATTGGATTTATGTTAAAGGGTCATTGGGATAGATTGAGGAGGAGAGGATACAGAGGGGAGAAAAACTAAAAGTAAGTGCCCACTGTTTATTTACCTATAGGCAAACTGCAATCTTACATTTTACATGTTTAACTCATTTAATCCTCACAAAATCCTGTGAAGTGATGGTGATGTTTTCCCAATTTGTAAAGAGAGAACAAAGGCTCCAGGAGTGAATTTACATGATTTTCTGTCTAGGCTCACAGACTCAGTAAATGGCAGTGGTGGGATTTGAACGCCAGTCTCTGAATCCAAAGATCATGCATATTCTTTTCATGAGTGTATATTACCTCCTAAACTACCAGAATTATTATGTATATTTTATCAGTATCATACCAAATTTTGGTAACACTTTAAATGGGGTATCTTGGGGATGTCATCAGTAGTTCTTCCAGGTACTGTAAATTCTGTGTAATTTCCTTTACCATCCACCTTAGCATTGAAAGCAAGCATGAGGTTACGATCCTAGGAGGACTCAATGAATTTGTAGTGAAGTTTTATGGACCACAAGGAAGTAAGTACATGTGTTGGTATGTGTTCTTTGACTCTATTACAATCTTTGACTCTCTTCCTTAATAGAATATCAGTGACAGATGGTGACATGCACAGTTTTTTGTTTTGTTTTGTTTTTTTGAGACAGAGTCTCACCCTGTCACTTGGGGCTAGAGTGCTGTGGCTTCAGCCTAGCTCACAGCAACCTCAAACTCCTGAGATCAAGTGATCCTCTTGCCTCAGCCTCCCGAGTAGCTGGGACTACAGGCGTGCACACACCTGGCTAATTTTTACTACTTTTAGTAGAGACAGGGTCTCAGTCTTGCTCAGGGCTCAGGCTGGTCTCAAACTCCTGACCTCAAGCGACCGATCCTCCCCCCTTTGCTTCCCAGAGTGCTAGGATTACAGGTGTGAGCCACCTCGCCCAGCCCATGCACAGTTTTTGAAAAATAAGTTTAGAACCAGTGAGGAAATCTCTTATCATAATAACTTTATATGTAGTTGTCCCTCAGTATCTACAAGGAATTGGTTTCAGGATAACTTCCGCCTCCTTGGTCCAATACCAAAATCTAAGGATGCTCAAGTCCCTTATATGGAATGGTGTAGTATTTACATATAACCTAAACACATCCTCCTGTATACTTTAAATGATCTCTAGATTACTTATAATACCTAATACAATGTAAATAGTCGTTACACTATATTTTTAAATTATATTTTCTATTGTATTGTTATTTTTTATTGTTTTGGGTTTTTTCCTGAGTGTTTTTGACTCATAGTTGGTTGAATCCAAGGATGTTGAACCCATGGATATGGAGGACTTCCTGTGCTTTTTTATCTATATGTGACAGTATTAGACATGAGTAGTCAATTCTAGGTTTTGTGATGAATGGCCACATGGATGGTTTCTGGGCATTTTTTGTTTTTGTTTGAGGGTGGGTATGGGTTGATAGAGATAGGATGGAAAGGAACATGGCTTATTACTTACCAAATAATTGAATAATGTTTAATACTTTAAGAATCAAGTAAATTGGGGGACAGAATGAGTCTTTGCTTATTTTCTAACTGGATCTTTTTAAGAAAAGTATCGTAATCTGCATGTAGGGCACCTACTGGTTACACAATAGGTCCCTGACTTTTGAAAGAAGTTAGTTTGAAAGGTTTTCAGAAGAGATTAGAATTAATGTTCAGTTTACACTCAAATTTATTTTCTGTAATAATTTGGAGACACAGTTCTGGTGTTTAACATTTTTACTTTTGTTTCAGCACCATATGAAGGCGGAGTATGGAAAGTTAGAGTGGATCTTCCTGATAAATACCCTTTCAAATCTCCATCTATAGGTATGTAACTACTTGGTTTCTCTCCTTAGAGAGTTTTGAAATCTAAGGGGGAAAAAATCCTACATTTTATGGGAGATAATTAATTCTAGAAATGACTACTTAATTGAATTTTTCCCTTTTTTGGCTTTGGCTAATTAATCAGTGACTTTTGGGGGGACTTCCGTAGTGCAAGAGACATTTAAACATACCCTTTGCGTGAGTATAATGACCGTTACTTTATATTTTTCTCTCAGTGTCAGAGTAGACCAATTTTAAGGCCCACTGTCCATTCAGGCTGTTAGCAGGAAAGTAATAAAGATATCTTAAATCTCATTTTGAATGCCAGGTTGTTGGAATGAATATTATATAGTATCTATTCTAATTCTTCCCTAGATCCTGCTTTGTTTTTGTTCGCTACAACTCTGGCTACTTCACAATAAAATGACCCTTTCCATTCTTACTACCCCCAATCTTTTTAACCCTCTAAACAGCAGAACTAAGAATAGAAGCCTCAGTGGGGTTGTATAAAGAGGTACTTTTTCCTCACCTTCATCTTCCTTTTGTCTTCACTGGTGATGTAATTAACCTGTCATTCCCATGAAGACACTCAATGACAATTTAGGTATTTTAGCATCAGATGCTGTAGCAGTATATCTGATTGAAGGTTGATACCTTTAAATATTTTGAGATTGTAGAATGGTGGTGATTTAGTTAACTTAAACCAACTTTTTTTTACTTTAATCTATACATGACTTTAAAATATTATAAAATATTGATCAATTTTATGTAAAAACAATAAAATAAAATTGGAATATATTGAGCATTTTCTGACAGACTGAGCCTCATGTTCACAATTGCCAGGATTTGAACATCTTACTACTGTGCACTGTCTTCAGAACTAATACCAGATGATCTGGAGTTTAGGCCACTCCTCACCACACCCCCACTGTCAACAGAAAAGGATTTTTTTAAAAGAGGTAGACCAAAACATTCTGAGCTTTATTCTTTGTTTCTGGGCCCCAACATTTCTATGTAGTACAATAGTGCAGAAAAGTCAGGATAGTCTACGGCCATACCACCCTGAACGTGCCCCATCTCGTCTAATCTCAGAAGCTAAGCAGGGTCGGGCCTGGTTAGTACCGTGTTTCCCTAAAAATAAGACAGTGTCTTATATTTAGTTTTCCTCAAGAAGACACCCTAGGGCTTATTTTCAGGAGATGTGTTATTTTTTTAAAGTACGGTACAACAATCTACATTTATTCAAATATAGTTAAGTCGTCTTCTTCTGGAATAACATCATAGTAAAATGGCAGCCACAGCTTTCCTTCTTCCCCGTGGGGACACACGATACCTAAAGTGGAGTGTCCTGCTCCTCTCTTCACTGAGGAGACTTCCCCTCAAAGCCTCAGCTTGCAGCACGCACAGGATGGCCGGGACCTGACAGGGGGAGCCGACCTTGTTGGTAGGGCTGCCCGCACCTTTCCAGTCACCTCTGGGATAGTAGCTGTCAGGATGGGGCAGATGAGAAGGGCTGCTCGTCGTCTTTACAGCTCCTCGATGAAATGCATGGGTTGTGCAGATACGCTCTGTAGCCATGCCCATCACTAGGTCTTATTTTCCGGGTAGGGCTTATATTGCGCAAATGCTTAGAAATCCTGCTAGGGCTTATTTTATGGGTAGGACTTATTTTCAGGGAAACACAGTACTTGGGTGGGAGAAAAGTCAGGATAGTCACAGACTAAGTCCTCATCAAAAGCAGCAGCCTCTCCCCCAAAGTCTAGCCACTTTACATGCTTCAGAGTAAATTTATGCTCTAAAAACACTGCAGACAATAAAAGAATAAAAACAAAAAACATGCAAGTGAAAAAACAAAGAAAAATTTTAAAAAATATACTGCATAGAAGCTGGGCATGGTGGTGAACACCTGTTGCCCTAGCTACTAGGGAGTCTGAGGCAGAAAGATCGCTTGGACCCCGGGAATTTGAGGCTGCAGCGAGGTATGATTGCACCACTACACTCCAGCCTGGGATAGAGGGAGACCCCGTCTTCTTTTTAAAAAGTGTGTGTGTGTGTATAGCTACAGACCATAATATTAATAGTTCCTTCTTAGGCTGGGGAACTTTTAGTGTTCTTTTGAAAGATAACTGGTCATTTTCTTGAAGTCCTTTAGATGAGTTTTCTGAACCCAGTAATTAAGAAGATACTTTAAGGGTAATTGAATCAGAAATTTCTTCCTTGCCACAAGATCCTCTAAGTTTTAGAGTTATCATGTGGAGTGAGTGCTGTGAGGCATCGAGTCTTTGAGATGGCCCCTGAGCACATCAGACTTGACGCCTGTATAGCTGGGGTAGCAGCCCGTTCCCAGGCTCCATTCCACTGTAGCAGAATGTAGGTTTCACTCATTTTGAGAGCGCTTTTCTGTCATGTGGTTCCCTGTCCCCTGTTCATTCATCCCTTAATTTTACAGTGTTTCTTTCTAGTCAGCCAGTTTAAACTTTTATGTAGTTGAATGGTATGATCTTTTTTCTTTTTTTTTTTTTTCTTTTTGAGACAGAGTCTCACTCTGTTGCCTGGGCTAGAGTGAGTGCCGTGGTGTCAGCCTTGCTCACAGCAACCTCAAACTCCTGGGCTCGAGTAATCCTCCTGCCTCAGCCTCCCGAGTAGCTAGGACTACAGGCATGCGCCACCATGCCCGGCTCATTTTTTCCTATATATTTTTAGTTGGCCAATTAATTGCTTTCTATTTATAGTAGAGATGGGGTCTCCCTCTTGCTGAGGCTGGTTTCGAACTCCTGAGCTCAAAGGATCCGCCCACCTCGGCCTCCCAGAGAGCTAGGATTACAGGCGTGAGCCACCGCGCCGGCCAAGACAGGGTCTTGCTATGTTGCCCAGGCTGGTCTCAAACGCCCTGTCTCAAGTGATCCTCTTGCCTCAGCCTCCCAAAGCTCTGGGATTACAGGTGTGAGCCACCATGCCCAACCTAGCTTTTGTTTACAGTGAAAATAA